>CM065592.1:292297167-292318657 GCA_033119425.1 Bufotes viridis
CTTTCAGTTATTTAGGCCCCAGTACCCAGACAGAGGAGAGAGGTCCCACAGCAAGGAATCATGCGTCATATCACCCACCTCTGGAGGAGGCAACTTTCAGTTATTTGGGCCCAAGCACCCAGACAGAGGAGAGAGGTCCCATAGCAATGAATAAGGCGTCATATCACACACCACTGGAAAAGGCCACTTTCAGTTATTTAGGCCCAGCACCCAGACCGAAGAGAGAGGTCCCACAGCAAGGAATCATGCGTCATATCACCCACCACTGGAGAAGGTCACTTTCAGTTATTTAGGCCCCAGCACCCAGACAGAGGAGAGAGGTCCCACAGCAAGGAATAAGGCGTCATATCACCCACCACTGGAGAAGGCCACTCAGTTATTTAGGCCCAGCACCCAGACAGAGGAGAGAGGTCCCACATCATGGAATCATGCGTCATATCACCCACCACTGGAGAAGGAAACTTTCAGTTATTTCGGCCCCAGCACCCAGGCAGAGGAGAGAGGTCCCACAGAAAGGAATAAGGCGTCATATCACCCACCACTGGAGAAGGCCACATTCAGTTATTTAGGCCCCAGCAACCAGAAAGAGGAGAGAGTTCACACATCAAGGAATAAGGCGTCATATCACCCACCACTGGAGAAGGCCACTTTCAGTTATTTCGGCCCCAGCACCCAGAAAGAGGAGAGAGGTCCCACAGCAAGGAAAAAGGAGTCATATCACCCCCACTGGAGAAGGCCACTTTCAGTTATTTAGGCCCTAGCACCAATACAGAGGAGAGAGGTCCCACAGCAAGAAATCATGCATCATATCACCCAACACTGGAGAAGGCCACTTTCAGTTATTTAGGCCCTAGCACCAATACAGAGGAGAGAGGTCCCACAGCAAGAAATCATGCATCATATCACCCAACACTGGAGAAGGCCACTTTCAGTTATTTAGGCCCAGCTCCCAGACAGTGGAGAGAGGTCCCACAGCAAGGAATATGGCGTCATATCACCCACCACGGGAGAAGGCCACTTTCAATTATTTAGGCCCAGCTCCCAGACAGAGGAGAGAGGTCCCACAGCAAGGAATTATGCGTCAAATCACCCACCACAGGAGGAGGCCATTTTCAATTATTTCGGCCCCAGCACCCAGACAGAGGAGAGAGGTCCCACAGCAAAAAACAAGGCGTCATATCACCCACCACTGGAGAAGGCGACTTTCAGTTACTTAAGCCCAGCACCCAGACAGAGGAGAGAGGTCCCACAGCAAGGAATAAGGCGTCATATCACCCACCACTGGAGTAGGCCACTTTCAGTTATTTAGGCCCCAGCACCCAGACAGAGGGAGAGGTCCCACAGCAAGGAATAATGCGTCTTATCAACCACCACTGGAGAAGGCCACTTTCAGTTATTTAGGCCCAGCACCCAGACAGAAGAGATAGGTCCCACAGCAAGGAATCATGCGTCATATCACCCACCACTGGAGAAGGCCACTTGCAGTTATTTAGGCCACAGCACCCAGACAGAGGAGAGAGGTCCCACAGCAAGGAATCATGCGTCATATCACTCACCAATGGAGAAGGCCACATTCAGTAATTTCGGCCCCAGCCCCCAGACAGAGGAGAGAGGTCTCACAGCAAGTAATAAGGGGTCATATCACCCACCACTGAAGAAGGCCACTTTCTGTTATTTCGGCCCCAGCACCCAGACAGAGGAGAGAGGTCCCACGTCATGGAATCATGCGTCATATCACCCACCACTGGAGAAGGCCACTTTCAGTTATTTAGGCCCAGCACCCAGACAGAAGAGAGAGGTCCCACAGAAAGGAATTATGCGTCATATCACCCACCACTGGAGAAGGCCACTTTTAGTTATTTAGTCCCAGCACTTAGACAGAGGAGTGAGGTCCCACAGTAAGGAATCATGTGTCATATCACCCACCACTGGAGAAGGCCACTTTCAGTTATTTAGGCCCCAGCACCAAGACAGAGGAGAGAGGTCCCACAGCAAAGAACAAGGCGTCATATCACCCACCACTGAAGGAGGCCACTTTCAATTATTTCGGCCCCAGCACCAAGACAGATGAGAGAGGTCCCACAGCAAAGAACAAGGCGTCATATCACCCACCACTGGAGAAGGCCACTTTCAGTTATTTAGGCCCCAGCACCCAGACAGAGGAGAGAGGTCCCACAGAAAGGAATCATGCTTCATATCACTCACCTCTGGAGAAGGACAGTTTCAGTTATTTAGGCCCCAGCACCCAGACAGAGGAGAGAGGTCCCACAGCAAGGAATAAGGCGTCATATCACCCCCACTGGAGAAGGCCACTTTCAGTTATTTAGGCCCCAGCACTAAGACAGAGGAGAGAGTTCCCACAGCAAGGAATCATGCGTCATATCACCCACCTCTGGAGGAGGCCACTTTCAGTTATTAGGGCCCCAGCACCCAGAGAGAGGAGAGAGGTTCCACAGCAAGGAATTATGGGTCATATCACACACCACTGGAGAAGGCCACTTTCAGTTATTTAGGCCCAACTCCCAGACAGAAGAGAGAGGTCCCACAGCAATGAATCATGCGTCATATCACCCAACATTGGAGAAGGCCACTTTCAGTTATTTAGGCCCAAGCACCCAGACAGAGGAGAGAGGTCCCACAGCAAGAAATCATGCGTCATATCACCCACCACTGGAGAAGGCCACTTTCAGTTATTTAGGCCCAGCACCCAGACAGAGGAGAGGTCCCACAGCAAGGAATCATGCTTCATATCACCCACCACAGGAGAAGGCCACTTTCAGTTATTTAGGCCCCAGCACCCGGACAGAGTAGAGAGGTCCCACAGCAAGGAATAAGGCGTCATATCACCCACCACTGGAGAAGGCCACTTTCAGTTATTTAGGCCCCAGTACCCAGACAGAGGAGAGAGGTCCCACAGCAAGGAATCATGCGTCATATCACCCACCTCTGGAGGAGGCAACTTTCAGTTATTTGGGCCCAAGCACCCAGACAGAGGAGAGAGGTCCCATAGCAATGAATAAGGCGTCATATCACCCACCACTGGAAAAGGCCACTTTCAGTTATTTAGGCCCAGCACCCAGACAGAGAGAGAGGTCCCACAGCAAGGAATCATGCGTCATATCACCCACCACTGGAGAAGGTCACTTTCAGTTATTTAGGCCCCAGCACCCAGACAGAGGAGAGAGGTCCCACAGCAAGGAATAAGGCGTCATATCACCCACCACTGGAGAAGGCCACTTCAGTTATTTAGGCCCAGCACCCAGACAGAGGAGAGAGGTCCCACATCATGGAATCATGCGTCATATCACCCACCACTGGAGAAGGAAACTTTCAGTTATTTCGGCCCCAGCACCCAGGCAGAGGAGAGAGGTCCCACAGAAAGGAATAAGGCGTCATATCACCCACCACTGGAGAAGGCCACATTCAGTTATTTAGGCCCCAGCACCCAGACAGAGGAGAGAGTTCACACATCAAGGAATCAGGCGTCATATCACCCACCACTGGAGAAGGCCACTTTCAGTTATTTAGGCCCCAGCACCCAGACAGAGGAGAGAGGTCCCACAGCAAGGAATAAGGAGTCATATCACCCACCACTGGAGAAGGCCACTTTCAGTTATTTAGGCCCTAGCACCAATACAGAGGGAGAGGTCCCACAGCAAGAAATCATGCATCATATCACCCAACACTGGAGAAGGCCACTTTCAGTTATTTAGGCCCTAGCACCAATACAGAGGAGAGAGGTCCCACAGCAAGAAATCATGCATCATATCACCCAACACTGGAGAAGGCCACTTTCAGTTATTTAGGCCCAGCTCCCAGACAGTGGAGAGGTCCCACAGCAAGGAATATGGCGTCATATCACCCACCACTGGAGAAGGCCACTTTCAGTTATTTAGGCCCAGCTCCCAGACAGAGGAGAGAGGTCCCACAGCAAGGAATTATGCGTCAAATCACCCACCACAGGAGAAGGCCACTTTCAGTTATTTCGGCCCCAGCACCCAGACAGAGGAGAGAGGTCCCACAGCAAAGAATCAGGCGTCATATCACCCACCACTGGAGAAGGCCACTTTCAGTTATTTAAGCCCAGCACCCAGACAGAGGAGAGAGGTCCCACAGCAAGGAATAAGGCGTCATATCACCCACCACTGGAGAAGGCCACTTTCAGTTATTTAGGCCCCAGCACCCAGACAGAGGAGAGAGGTCCCACAGCAAGGAATAATGCGTCATATCACCCACCACTGGAGAAGGCCACTTTCAGTTATTTAGGCCCAGCACCCAGACAGAGGAGATAGGTCCCACAGCAAGGAATCATGCGTCATATCACCCACCACTGGAGAAGGCCACTTTCAGTTATTTAGGCCCCAGCACCCAGACAGAGGAGAGAGGTCCCACAGCAAGGAATCATGCGTCATATCACCCACCAATGGAGAAGGCCACTTTCAGTTATTTCGGCCCCAGCACCCAGACAGAGGAGAGAGGTCTCACAGCAAGGAATAAGGCGTCATATCACCCACCACTGGAGAAGGCCACTTTCAGTTATTTCGGCCCCAGCACCCAGACAGAGGAGAGAGGTCCCACAGTCATGGAATCATGCGTCATATCACCCACCACTGGAGAAGGCCACTTTCAGTTATTTAGGCCCAGCACCCAGACAGAGAGAGAGGTCCCACAGCAAGGAATCATGCGTCATATCACCCACCACTGGAGAAGGCCACTTTCAGTTATTTAGGTCCCAGCACTTAGACAGAGGAGTGAGGTCCCACAGTAAGGAATCATGTGTCATATCACCCACCACTGGAGAAGGCCACTTTCAGTTATTTAGGCCCCAGCACCCAGACAGAGGAGAGAGGTCCCACAGCAAGGAACAAGGCGTCATATCACCCACCACTGAAGGAGGCCACTTTCAGTTATTTAGGCCCCAGCACCAAGACAGAGGAGAGAGGTCCCACAGCAAAGAACAAGGCGTCATATCACCCACCACTGGAGAAGGCCACTTTCAGTTATTTAGGCCCCAGCACCCAGACAGAGGAGAGAGGTCCCACAGAAAGGAATCATGCTTCATATCACTCACCTCTGGAGAAGGACAGTTTCAGTTATTTAGGCCCCAGCACCCAGACAGAGGAGAGAGGTCCCACAGCAAGGAATAAGGCGTCATATCACCCACCACTGGAGAAGGCCACTTTCAGTTATTTAGGCCCCAGCACTAAGACAGAGGAGAGAGTTCCCACAGCAAGGAATCATGCGTCATATCACCCACCTCTGGAGGAGGCCACTTTCAGTTATTAGGCCCCAGCACCCAGACAGAGGAGAGAGGTTCCACAGCAAGGAATTAGGGGTCATATCACACACCACTGGAGAAGGCCACTTTCAGTTATTTAGGCCCAACTCCCAGACAGAAGAGAGAGGTCCTACAGCAATGAATCATGCGTCATATCACCCAACATTGGAGAAGGCCACTTTCAGTTATTTAGGCCCAAGCACCCAGACAGAGGAGAGAGGTCCCACAGCAAGAAATCATGCGTCATATCACCCACCACTGGAGAAGGCCACTTTCAGTTATTTAGGCCCAGCACCCAGACAGAAGAGAGAGGTCCCACAGCAAGGAATCATGCTTCATATCACCCACCACAGGAGAAGGCCACTTTCAGTTATTTAGGCCCCAGCACCCGGACAGAGTAGAGAGGTCCCACAGCAAGGAATAAGGCGTCATATCACACACCACTGGAGAAGGCCAATTTCAGTTATTTAGGCCGCAGCACCCAGATAGAGGAGAGAGGTCCCACAGCAAGGAATCATGCGTCATATCACACACCTCTGGAGGAGGCCACTTTCAGTTATATAGTCCCAGCACCCAGACAGAGGAGAGAGGTCACACAGTAAGGAATCATGCGTCATATCACCCACCACTGGAGAAGGCCACTCTCATTTAGTTCGGACCAGCACCCAGACAGAGGAGAGAGGTCACACATCAAGGAATCATGCGTCATATCAACCACCAACGGAGAAGGCCACTCTCATTTATTTTGGACCAGCACCCAGACAGAGGATACAGGTCCCACAGCAAGGAATCATGCGTCATTTCAACCTCCAATGGAGAAGGCCACTCTCAGTTATTTCGGACCAGCACCCAGACAGAGGAGAGGTTTATTTAACTTTGGGTTGCACCGCAAGATCATGGTAAAGTTAAAAAAATGAGGATTCAATAAAGAAGTGCCCCGGAGTACAAGAATACATGGTTGATGGGGAGGCAGTTATAAATGTTTATTCTGCACAAGGGAGCAAGGGAGGCACAGTTCCTGTGGGATCCATACCTGGTTCATTTTTTGAACGTCAGCTTGTCCACGTTGGCTGTGGACAGGCGGCTGCGTTTGTCAGTAATGGCGCCCCCTGTCGTGCTGAATACACGTTCAGACAAAACGCTGGCCGCCGGGCAGGCCAGCACCTCCAAGGCATAAAATGCTAACTCTGGCCACGTGGACAATTTGGAGACCCAGAAGTTGAATGGGGCCGAACTATCAGTCGGTACGTGGAGGGGTGTGCAGACGTACTGTTCAACCATGTTAGGATACTTTATAGCTGGTATTTTGACCTTACTCAGTAGGTGGGAGACCAGTCCTCTCTCTTCCCTCCTGGTTTCAAAATCAGGTTTTGACAACATTTTTTCTTTGTTGGAATCGAACCATGTTAGTGAAATGCTGCCTCCTGCTAATACGTTCCGTATCAGGTGGTTGTGCAGTTAGCTGTGGCGTGGAGACAAAACTTTTTCACATTTCTGCCATGCTAACCCTGCCCTCAGAAGAGCTGGCTGTGACACTGCTGCGTTGGCGACCTCTTGCTCCTCCTCTGCCTTCGCCTTGGGCTTCCACCTGTTCCCCTGTGACATTTGGGAATGTTCTCAGGAGCGCCTCTAACAGCGTGCGCTTGAACTCGCGCATCTTCCTATCACGCTCCAGTGCAGGAAGTAAGGTGGGCACATTGTCTTTGTACCGGGGATATGAAAAGATAACTCCAGCTTTATGCGTTTCAAGGTGCTTTTATTGAAAATGCGGCACGTAATAGTGACGTTTCGGCATAAATGGCCTTTATCAAACTGTGTAACAAATAAATAAACAATAATCAATAATTGTAGGCAATTAGAATAACCAACAAATGGTACATATTCCAGATAAATCACATGTATAGATGTATCTCCATGTATATAGAAAGGTATATACAAAGGTCGCAAAAAATAAAGATTTATGCACTTATAAGGTTATCAGGATCAATATAGGCTAACTGAAGAGCTGGTGACAGATAGGAGAGCGGATCAAGCTAAATTATAATAGTTAAGGAGCCAAACAGTGCAATTTATGATAAATCTCAGTAGATAAATACCGTCAGTTCCATGGTAGTATAGTGAATATGGTATATGATGTAAGTCACTGTAGGGAGACTAGAAGGCTAAGACTCGGAAACACAGTATATATGTGTCAATATCCTGATGTAGAAGGGTACACTAAATACAATGCAATGTTATATCTAAATGAACTTACCGATTGCCGCTGGTGGGTATAAGGTATAGGAAAAAACGCTGTGGGTAGAAAGAGCGTGAATCCACACGCTTGTGAGAGGAGCGCATGGTAAGTGGTACAGCTGCCGCTATAAAGTCAAGGAAGCGGAGGTGACGTCACCGGATGTGCGTCACTACTCCAAGTGAGGCGGAAGTATTGCGGTCCATATCATGTGTGTCAAGCCTCATTCCCACGGAGGAAGCGCATGCGCAATGTGCGAACCTCCTAAATTGAAGATATAAGTCTATCTCAATGACAATATGGATTATAAGTATAGCTGTCATGGTATGTTAAGTGGAGATTGAATTAAGTGGAATGAACTGAAATAGTGTCTCTGTGTCAGTGCGTGTCCATCTCAAAATCTACCAAGTGTATAGTGGATGCGTGTGTCCGTGTGAAGGAGTAGTGGGACATATATAGAATATCTATGTTTAGAACATGTCAGGTGTATGATAAGTGTGTGTTGCTGTGTGTAAGAATGTAGGGATATGGTATTTGGTCCTGTGTGAGTAGTGTTAGTACCATGAGAATAGTATTGTATAGTTAGAAAGAACATAGATAGCTAGGGTGTTACTAAAAAGGATACCGCTCTCTAGGTCATGGATCAACTGTCTTTAAAATGCCTGAGGAAAAAATAGAAAACTGTTAGTATAGGCATTATCCGTGGACACTGAAAAGTCATCAGATCAAGAGTACAATTTTAGTATAATGTATAAGAAGATATCCGATTCATCATCCATAATGCAGTGTTACTTATAAACGACACTTTTGAGTGTCGAGTGATACATCAAGGTCGCATGGGAGATCCTTAATGTTATTTTCCGAATACTCATCCTCAGAATGGAAACATCAGGTGAAGCTCTGTATCTCATAGTCCCTGTTCAATCCCTTCGGTTCCAGGGTGTCCAGTTTATGTATCCAGAAGGCCTCCCGTTTTTAAATTGTGTAATCCGATCATGGCCTCGTCTATGTGGTAATATTTGTTCTATCACCTGAAACTTTAGTTGTGTTAGATTATGATTAGCCGCTTCAAAGTGGGCAGGGACTGGGAAAAGAAGGTTTTACGTCTTATGGACGATTTGTGTTGACACACACGATCCCGTATCTTCTGTGTGGTTTCCCCACGTACATTTTGCCACATGGGCATTTTAGCAGATAAATCACATATGAAGAGTCGCACGTGAAAAAGTCATTAATTGGGAAGCGTTTACCTGATTGGGGGTGAAAGAAATGGGGTCCTCTTTGGACATTTGTGCACTGAGCACAGTGAATGCAAGGAAATGTACCTTTCTTTGGTGTGGTGAGAAACCTTTGTCTGGGGATGGGCAGTGATGAGCCTATATCTGCTTTGACTAAAAGGTCTTTCAGGTTTCTTGGTTGGCGAGTACATGCTAATACTGGATTTTTAAATTCAGGTATGTCCGGAAAGGCCTTTTGTAAAATGGGCCAATGGTTTCCTAATACTGTTTAGCACTTTTTAGTGGTAGGATGGTAAGTATGGACGAAAGGTATGCGATTGCTATTGGTATTGAGTTTACGGGATGTGGTAGTCATGGTTTCTTTGAGTAGATGATTAGGGTATCCCCTCTCTTTGAAGCGATCCTTCATTTCAGTTAGGCGTGTCTGTAATTTGTCTTCTGATGTGACTATGCGTCTGATTCGCATGTATTGTGAGGTCGGGAGAGATTTTTTAGTATTGATGGAGTGGAAGCTCGTGTAGTGTAACAAGTTGTTACGGTCTGTCGCTTTGCGGAAAAGATCTGTGGAAAGTGTTCCACTGGAAGATTTGGTTACAGTTGTGTCTAAAAAGTCAATTGAGACGGGGTCAAAATGTATTGTGAACTGTAGTTCTTGGTATATGCTATTGAGGAATTCATGAAAAGTAATCAGGGAATCTATGGGGCCCCTCAAATGCAAAAAATATCATCTATATATCTTTTTCCAGATAATGGAATGTGTGGAAAACCGGGCATCTGGGTAAATAAAAGTCTCTTCAAAATCATTCATATAGCAATTTGCATAAGGAGGGGCCACGTTCGACCCCATAGCGGTCCCTTGGCACTGTAGGTAAAAAGAATCCTCAAAGAGAAAAAAGTTATTGGTGAGAACTATTTCTAAGAGTTCCAAATAGAATGCTATTGTATCTGGATTGTTAAGATAGGATGTGAGGAATTTGCGGACGGCCTGGAGTCCTTTTTGGTGTTGGATAGATGTATACAAGCTGGAAACGTCCCATGTGACTAGGAGACTATCTGGGGGTAATGGTGGAAGGTGATGAATGAGATGGAGAAAGTCTGGCGTGTCCAGTAAGAAAGATTTGGTTTGTTTGATGAGGGGAGTGAGGATTTCTCTAAGAGAATTGAGAGGGGTGATAAGATCGAGTTGGTAGATGCTACAATAGGTCGACCAGGGGGTTTGGAGATCCTTATGTATTTTGGGAAGGATATATAAAACCGGAACCACTGAGGAATTGTTGGATAGAAATTTAACTGTAGCCTCATCGATCGTACCCCTATTGTGATAATGTTGTAAAATTTCTGTATTTTCCTTTGATTTGAAGTGAGGGGTCAAAGGGAAGTTTTTGTAGACTGTCTCATTCTGAAGTTGGCGATATATCTCTGACTTGTATTGGGTTCTGTCCATTAGTACTAGTGCGCCCCTTATCTGCCGGTTTCATTATGAGTTCCTTCTTGTTAAGTAAGGAACGAAGGGCTTGTTTTGGACATTATTTAGGTTGCTCTGGTATTTATATCTACCCATTTGTAAATCTTTTCTAAATTGGGCCGTGTCTCTCTGTACCAATGAGACAAATGTTTCTATGGCAGGTATGTTTTTAGGAGGCATGTATTGGCTTTTATTCCTTAGTCCCAAGTCTCGTATGGAAACCTGTGGGCTAAGGGCATGAGTGGCAGTCCTGTTGGTGGCATCCTTTGTACCGGGGATCCAGCAGGGTGGCAGCCCAGTAGTCCGCACACGTTAAAATGTGCGCAACTCTGCTGTCGTTGCGCAGGCACTGCAGCATGTAGTCGCTCATGTGTGCCAGACTCCCCAGAGGTAAGGACAAGATGTCCTCTGTGGGAGGCGTATCGTCATCGATCCTCCGTATCCCCCAGCCACGCACCAGTGATGGGCCTGAGCTGTGTCGGGTGCCACCCCGCTGTGAACCTGCTCCATCCTTCTCCACCTCCTCCTCATCCTCCTCGTCCTCCAGTAGTGGGCCCTGGCTGGCCACATTTGTACCTGGCCTCTGCTGTTGCAAAAATCCCCTCTGAGCCACTTCTAACAGACTGGCCTGAAAGTGCTAAAAATGACACCTCATCGTCCTCCTCCTCCACCTGGGCCACCTCCTCTTCCATCATCGCCTAAGCGTTTTCTCAAGGAGACATAGAAGTGGTATTGTAATGCTGATAACGGTGTCATCGCCACTGGCCATGTTGGTGGAGTACTCGAAACAGCGCAACAGGGCACACAGGTCTCGCATGGAGGCCCAATCATTGGTGGTGAAGTGGTGCTGTTCCGCAGTGCGACTGACCCGTGCGTGCTGCAGCTGAAACTCCATTATGGCCTGCTGCTGCTCGCACAGTCTCTCCAGCATGTGCAAGGTGGAGTTCCACCTGGTGGGCACGTCGCATATGAGGCGGTGGCGGGAAGGCCGAGGTTGCGCTGTAGCGCAGACAGGCGAGCAGCGGCAGGATGTGAGCGCTGGAAGCGCGCACAGACGGCCCTCACTTTATGCAGCAGCTCTGACATGTTGGGGTAGTGGTGAATGAACTTCTGCACCACCAAATTCAGCACACGCGCCAGGCAAGGGATGTGCGTCAAACCGGCTAGTCCCAGAGCTGCGACGAGATTTCGCCCATTATCGCACACCACCAGGCCGGGCTTGAGGCCCACCGGCAGCAACCACTGGTCGGTCTGTTGTTCAATACCCCGCCACAACTCCTGCGCGGTGTGGGGCCTGTCCCCCAAACATATGAGTTTCAGAATTGCCTGCTGACGTTTACCCCGGGCTGTGCTGAAGTTGGTGGTGAAGGTGTGTGGCTGACTGGATGAGCTGGGGGAAGCAGAGGAGGAGGAAGCCGAGTAGGAGGAGGAGGCTACAGGAGGCAAAGAATGATGCCCTGTGATCCTTGGCAGCGGAAGGACGTGCGCCAAGGAACTCTCCGCCTGGGGCCCAGACGCCACTACATTTCCCCATTGTGCAGTTAGGAAGATATAGCGTACCTGGCCGTGCTTACTGGTCCACGTATCTGTGGTTAGGTGGACCTTGCCACAGATGGTGTTGCGCAGTGCACACTTGATTTTATCGGATACTTGGTTGTGCAGGGAAGGCACGGCTGTCTTGGAGAAGTAGTGGCGGCTGGGGACAACATACTGTGGGACAGCCATGGACATCAGCTGTTTGAAGCTGTCTGTGTCCACCAGCCTGAATGACAGCATTTCAAAGGCCAGTAATTTAGAAATGCTGGCATTCAGGCCCAGAGGCTCGAGGGTGGCTAGGTGGGAATTTACGCTTTCTCTCCAAGGTTTGTGAGATGGAGAGCTGAACACTGCCGTGTGACATGGTGGAGATGCTTGGTGACACAGGTGGTGGTGTCGGTGGCACATCCTCTGTTTGGTGGGCGGCAGGTGCCATCGTTCCTCCCGAGGCGGAGGAAGAGGCCGAGGCAGCAGCAGAAGAGGGAGCAGGGGAGCCTGAGTGAGTTCCTTGCTTTTAAGGTGTTTACTCCACTGCAGTTCATGCTTTGCATGTAGATGCCTGGTCATGCAGGTTGTGCTAAGGTTCAGAACGTTAATGCTTCGCTTCAGGATCTGATGGCACAGCGTGCAAACCACTCGGGTCTTGTCGTCAGCACATTGTTTAAAGAAGTGCCATGCCAGGAACTCCTTGAAGCTGCCTTTGGGGTGCTCGGTCCCTGGTGGCGGTGGCCAGTATCAGGCGAACTCTCTTGGCGGCGGCTGTTCTGCTTTTGCCCCCTGCTCCCTCTTTTGCTATGCTGTTGGCTCGGTCTCACCACTGCCTCTTCCTCTGAACTATGAAAGTCAGTGGCACGACCTTCATTCCATGTGAGGTCTAGGACCTCATCGTCCCCTGCATCGTCTTCCACACAGTCTTCCTCTCTGACCTCCTGTTCGGTCTGCACACTGCAGAAAGACGCAGCAGTTGACACCTGTGTTTCGTCATCATCAGAGACGTGTGGACTCCGATGAGGTGGTATTCCCATGCCCTCATCATCCAGGAAACATCAGTGATTGTGCATCAGTGCATTCTATGTCTTCCACCACTGGGGAAGGGCTAGGTGGATTTCCTTGAGTCTTCAAACAGCATAAGAGACTGCTGCATAACTTGAGGTTCTGACAGTTTCCCTGATATGCATGGGGGTGATGTGACAGACTGATGGGCTTGGTTTTCAGGTGTCACCTGTGCGCTTTCTGCAGAAGACTGGGTGGGAGATAATGTTTTGAACATGCTGGATACACTGTTGGCCACTCAATTGACTAGCGCCTGTACCTGCTCAGGCCTTACCATCCTTAGAACGGCATTGGGCCCCACCAAATATCGCTGTAAATTCTGGCGGGTACTGGAACCTGAGGTAGTTGGTTCACTAGGACGTGTGGCTGTGGCAGAATGGCCACGTCCTCTCCCAGCACCAGAGGGTACACTAACAACACCACGACCGCGTCCACGTACCTTACTAGATGTTTTCCTCATTGTTACTGTTCACCAAGCACCACAATAAGGAATACAATATTTGGCCCAATGTATTGATTTCAAATTTAGGCCTTTTTTACAGGCACCTAACACTATCTGCCTATTTGTTTATGTAGAGTATTACACTAATCCAGGCACAGCAGTAACCACTGATTTAGGGAATATCTCTTTTAGGGCTAGTGTTTAGGCCCTGGATGAAAGGTATCCTTTTATGGACAGATTTACACTTGGCCTGCAACAGCTGGGACACCAGATTCAGGGTATTGCTATATTGGCAGGTTAATTTAACCCCAGAACAAAATATATGTGTAGCGGACACTATGAAATCTGTCCTGCAACTGTTGGGACACCAGATCCAGGGTATTGCTATATTGGCAGGTCAATTTAACCCCAGAAATAAATATATGTGTAGCGGACACTATGAAATCGGTCCTGCAACTGCTGGGACACCAGATCCAGGGTATTGCTATATTGGCAGGTTAATTTCACCCCAGAACAAAATATATGTGTAAGCGGACACTATGAAATCGGTCCTGCAACTGCTGGGACACCAGATCCAGGAGTATTACTATATTGGCAGGGTAATTTCACCCCAGAACAAAATATATGTGTAGCGGACACTATGAAATCGGTCCTGCAACTGCTGGGACACCAGATCCAGGAGTATTGCTATATTGGCAGGTTAATTTCACCCCAGAACAAAATATATGTGTAGCGGACACTATGAAATCTTGCCTGCAACTGTTTGGACACCAGATCCAGGGTATTGCTATATTGGCAGGTTAATTTAACCCCAGAACAAAATATATGTGTAAGCGGATACTATGAAATCTGTAGTGCAACTGTTGGGACACCAGATCCAGGGTATTGCTATATTGGCAGGTTAATTTCACCGCAGAAAATAATCTATCCTTTGCCAGACAGCAGACAGTATTATACTTGTCTAGCCAAAGCTGGAACACCAGATTTAGGGATTGGTATTTGGGCAATTGTATTTAACCACTTAATAAAATATAGAAATTGCTGTCCTGAGTTTCTAGGATGTAGAAGCCCCTGATGTAGGATATAGCAAAAAAAAAAACTAGTATTGATGGATTGATGGACTTGGTGGCAGCTTCTTCTGGTGCACCACAAGTCACAAAATGGCCGTCGAACAACCCAGAAAATAAGTGACAGAAAAACGCTCTGTGCAGCCTAAAAACCAGTGAGCAAGTAACTAGCAGAAGTTTAATGATTCTCAGCTGTTGATCGATCACTTCATTAAGTGTTTTGGCTATGTTAATCCCTTCCTAATCTCGCCCTAACACAGCAGCTGCATCCTCTCCCTACACTAGTCAGAGCAGTGTGACGTGCGGCGCTACGTGACTCCAGCTTAAATAGAGGCTGGGTCACATGCTGCACTGGCCAATCACAGCCATGCCATTAGTAGGCATGGCTGTGATGAGCTAGTAGGGCAGAAGTAAACGCTAGCTGATTGGCTGCTGTGCAGCCCTTCAGAAAGCGGGAAGTAATCGACGAACACCGAACCCGAACCCGAACTTTTTTGAAAATGTCCGGGTTCAGGTCCGGGTTCGGGTCCAGTCTCGGACACCCCAAAATTCTGTACGAACCCGAACGATGCTCGAACTGTTCGCTCAACACTAGTCATATCACCCACCACTGGAGGAGGCCACTTTCAGTTATTTCGGCCCCAGCACCCAGACAGAGGAGACAGGTCCCACAGCAAAGAACAAGGCGTCATATCACCCACCACTGGAGGAGGCCACTTTCAATTATTTTGGCCCCAGCACCCAAACAGAGAGAGAGGTCCCACAGCAAAGAACAAGGCGTCATATCACCACCACTGGAGAAGGCCACTTTCAATTATTTCGGACACAGCACCCAGACAGAGGAGAGAGGTCCCACAGCAAGGAATCATGCGTCATATCACCCACCACTGGAGAAGGACACTTTCAGATATTTCGGCCCCAGCACCTAGACAGAGGAGAGAGGTCCCACAGTAAGAAATAAGGGTCACATCACCCACCACTGGAGAAGGCCACTTTCAGTTATTTAGGCCCCAGCACCCAGACAGAGGAGAGAGGTCGCACAGCAAGGAATCATGCGTCTTATCACCCACCACTCGAGAAGTCCACTTTTTATTTCGGCCCCAGCACCCAGACAGAGGAGAGAGGTCCCACAGCAAGGAATAAGGCGTTATATCAACCACCACTGGAGAAGGCCACTTTCGGTTATTTAGGCACAGCACCCAGACAGAGAAGAGAGGTTCCACAGCAAGGAATAAGGCGTTATATCACCCACCACTGGAGAAGGCCACTTTCAGTTATTTAGGCCCCAGCACTCAGACAGAGGAGAGAGGTCCCACAGCAAGGAGTAAGGCGTCATATCAACCACCACTGGAGAAGGCCACTTTCAGTTATTTCGGCCCCAGCACCCAGACAGAGGAGAGAGGTCCCACAGCAAGGAATCATGCGTCATATCACCCACCACTGGAGAAGGCCACTTTCAGAAATTTAAGCCCTAGCACCAATACAGAGGAGAAAGTTCCCACATCAAGGAATAAGGCGTCATATCACCCACCACTGGAGAAGGCCCCTTTCAGTTATTTAGGCCCTAGCACCAATACAGAGGAGAGAGGTCCCACAGCAAGGAATCATGCATCATATCACCCACCACTGGAGAAGGCCACTTTCAGTTAATTAGGCCCAGCTGCCAGACAGAGGAGAGAGGTCCCACAGCAAGGAATAAGGCATCATATCACCCACCACTGGAGAAGGCCACTTTCAATTATTTAGTCCCAGCACCCAGACAGAGGACAGAGGTCCCACAGCAAGGAATCATGCTTCATATCACCCACCACTGGAGGAGGCCACTTTCAATTATTTCGGCCCCAGCACCCAGACAGAGGAGAGAGGTCCCACAGCAAAGAACAAGGCGTCATATCACCCACCACTGAAGGAGGCCACTTTCAATCATTTCGGCCCCAGCACCCAGACAGATGAGAGAGGTCCCACAGCAAAGAACAAGACGTCATATCACCCACCACTGGAGAAGGCCACTTTCAGTTATTTAGGCCCCAGCACCCAGACAGAGGAGAGAGTTCCCACAGCAAGGAATCATGCGTCATATCACCCACCTCTGGAGGAGGCCACTTTCAGTTATTAGGGCCCCAGCACCCAGACAGAGGAGAGAGGTCCCACAGCAAGGAATTAGGGGTCATATCACACACCACTGGAGAAGGCCACTTTCAGTTATTTAGGCCCAACTACCCAGACAGAGGAGAGGTCCCACAGCAATGAATCATGCGTCATATCACCCACCACTGGAGAAGGCCACTTTCAGTTATTTAGGCCCCAGCACCCAGACAGAGGAGAGAGTTCCCACAGCAAGAGAATCAATGCGTCATATCACCCACCTCTGGAGGAGGCCACTTTCAGTTATTAGGGCCCCAGCACCCAGACAGAGGAGAGAGGTCCCACAGCAAGGAATTAGGGGTCATATCACACACCACTGGAGAAGGCCACTTTCAGTTATTTAGGCCCAACTCCCAGACAGAAGAGAGAGGTCCCACAGCAATGAATCATGCGTCATATCACCCAACATTGGAGAAGGCCACTTTCAGTTACTTAGGCCCAAGCACCCAGACAGAGGAGAGAGGTCCCACAGCAAGAAATCATGCGTCATATCACCCACCACTGGAGAAGGCCACTTTCAGTTATTTCGGCCCCAGCACCCAGACAGAAGAGAGAGGTCCCACAGCAAGGAATTAGGGGTCATATCACACACCACTGGAGAAGGCCACTTTCAGTTATTTAGGCCCAACTCCCAGACAGAAGAGAGAGGTCCCACAGCAATGAATCATGCGTCATATCACCCAACATTGGAGAAGGCCACTTTCAGTTATTTAGGCCCAAGAACCCAGACAGAGGAGAGAGGTCCCACAGCAAGAAATCATGCGTCATATCACCCACCACTGGAGAAGGCCACTTTCAGTTATTTAGGCCCAGCACCCAGACAGAAGAGAGAGGTCCCACAGCAAGGAATCATGCGTCATATCACCCACCACTGGAAAAGGCCACTTTCAGTTATTTAGGCCCCAGCACCCGGACAGAGGAGAGAGGTCCCACAGCAAGGAATAAGGCGTTATATCACCCACCACTGGAGAAGGCCACTTTCAGTTATTTAGGCCCCAGCACTCAGACAGAGGAGAGAGGTCCCACAGCAAGGAGTAAGGCGTCATATCACCCACCACTGGAGAAGGCAACTTTCAGTTATTTCGGCCCCAGCACCCAGACAGAGGAGAGAGGTCCCACAGCAAGGAATCATGCGTCTTATCACCCACCACTCGAGATGTCCACTTTCAGTTATTTAGGCCCTAGCACCAATACAGAGGAGAGAGTTCCCACATCAAGGAATAAGGCGTCATATCACCCACCACTGGAGAAGGCCCCTTTCAGTTATTTAGGTCCTAGCACCAATACAGAGGAGAGAGGTCCCACAGCAAGTAATCATGCATCATATCACCCACCACTGGAGAAGGCCACTTTCAGTAATTTAGGCCCCAGCACCCAGACAGAGGAGAGAGGTCCAACAGCAAGGAATAAGGCGTCATATCACCCACTACTGGAGAAGGCCACTTTCAATTATTTAGGCCCAGCACCCAGACAGAGGACAGAGGTCCCACAGCAAGGAATCATGCTTCATATCACCCACCACTGGAGGAGGCCACTTTCAATTATTTCGGCCCCAGCACCCAGACAGAGGAGAGAGGTCCCACAGCAAAGAACAAGGCGTCATATCACCCACCACTGAAGAAGGCCACTTTCAATCATTTCGGCCCCAGCACCCAGACAGATGAGAGAGGTCCCACAGCAAAGAGCAAGGCGTCATATCACCCACCACTGGAGAAGGCCACTTTCAGTTATTTAGGCCCCAGCACCCAGACAGAGGGAGAGGTCCACAGCAAGGAATCATGCGTCATATCACCCACCTCTGGAGGAGGCCACTTTCAGTTATTTAGGCCCCAGCACCCAGACAGAGGAGAGAGGTCCCACAGCAAGGAATAAGGCGTCATATCACCCACCACTGGAGAAGGCCACTTTCAGTTATTTAGGCCCCAGTACCCAGACAGAGGAGAGAGGTCCCACAGCAAGGAATCATGCGTCATATCACCCACCTCTGGAGGAGGCAACTTTCAGTTATTTGGGCCCAAGCACCCAGACAGAGGAGAGAGGTCCCACAGCAATGAATAAGGCGTCATATCACACACCACTGGAGAAGGCCACTTTCAGTTATTTAGGCCCAGCACCCAGACAGAAGAGAGGTCCCACAGCAAGGAATCATGCGTCATATCACCCACCACTGGAGAAGGTCACTTTCAGTTATTTAGGCCCCAGCACCCAGACAGAGGAGAGGTCCCACAGCAAGGAATAAGGCGTCATATCACCCACCACTGGAGAAGGCCACTCAGTTATTTAGGCCCAGCACCCAGACAGAGGAGAGAGGTCCCACATCATGGAATCATGCGTCATATCACCCACCACTGGAGAAGGAAACTTTCCAGTTATTTCGGCCCCAGCACCCAGGCAGAGGAGAGAGGTCCCACAGAAAGGAATAAGGCGTCATATCACCCACCACTGGAGAAGGCCACATTCAGTTATTTAGGCCCCAGCAACCAGAAAGAGGAGAGAGTTCACACATCAAGGAATAAGGCGTCATATCACCCACCACTGGAGAAGGCCACTTTCAGTTATTTCGGCCCCAGCACCCAGAAAGAGGAGAGAGGTCCCACAGCAAGGAAAAGGAGTCATATCACCCCCACTGGAGAAGGCCACTTTCAGTTATTTAGGCCCTAGCACCAATACAGAGGAGAGAGGTCCCACAGCAAGAAATCATGCATCATATCACCCAACACTGGAGAAGGCCACTTTCAGTTATTTAGGCCCAGCTCCCAGACAGTGGAGAGAGGTCCCACAGCAAGGAATATGGCGTCATATCACCCACCACGGGAGAAGGCCACTTTCAATTATTTAGGCCCAGCTCCCAGACAGAGGAGAGAGGTCCCACAGCAAGGAATTATGCGTCAAATCACCCACCACAGGAGGAGGCCATTTTCAATTATTTCAGCCCTAGCACCCAGACAGAGGAGAGAGGTCCCACAGCAAAAAACAAGGCGTCATATCACCCACCACTGGAGAAGGCGACTTTCAGTTACTTAAGCCCAGCACCCAGACAGAGGAGAGGTCCCACAGCAAGGAATAAGGCGTCATATCACCCACCACTGGAGTAGGCCACTTTCAGTTATTTAGGCCCCAGCACCCAGACAGAGGAGAGAGGTCCCACAGCAAGGAATAATGCGTCTTATCAACCACCACTGGAGAAGGCCACTTTCAGTTATTTAGGCCCAGCACCCAGACAGAAGAGATAGGTCCCACAGCAAGGAATCATGCGTCATATCACCCACCACTGGAGAAGGCCACTTGCAGTTATTTAGGCCCCAGCACCCAGACAGAGGAGAGAGGTCCCACAGCAAGGAATCATGCGTCATATCACCCACCAATGGAGAAGGCCACATTCAGTAATTTCGGCCCCAGCCCCAGACAGAGGAGAGAGGTCTCACAGCAAGTAATAAGGGGTCATATCACCCACCACTGAAGAAGGCCACTTTCTGTTATTTCGGCCCCAGCACCCAGACAGAGGAGAGAGGTCCCACGTCATGGAATCATGCGTCATATCACCCACCACTGGAGAAGGCCACTTTCAGTTATTTAGGCCCAGCACCCAGACAGAGAGAGAGGTCCCACAGAAAGGAATTATGCGTCATATCACCCACCACTGGAGAAGGCCACTTTCAGTTATTTAGTCCCAGCACTTAGACAGAGGAGTGAGGTCCCACAGTAAGGAATCATGTGTCATATCACCCACCACTGGAGAAGGCCACTTTCAGTTATTTAGGCCCCAGCACCAAGACAGAGGAGAGGTCCCACAGCAAAGAACAAGGCGTCATATCACCCACCACTGAAGGAGGCCACTTTCAATTATTTCGGCCCCAGCACCAAGACAGATGAGAGAGGTCCCACAGCAAAGAACAAGGCGTCATATCACCCACCACTGGAGAAGGCCACTTTCAGTTATTTAGGCCCCAGCACCCAGACAGAGGAGAGAGGTCCCACAGAAAGGAATCATGCTTCATATCACTCACCTCTGGAGAAGGACAGTTTCAGTTATTTAGGCCCCAGCACCCAGACAGAGGAGAGGTCCCACAGCAAGGAATAAGGCGTCATATCACCCACCACTGGAGAAGGCCACTTTCAGTTATTTAGGCCCCAGCACTAAGACAGAGGAGAGAGTTCCCACAGCAAGGAATCATGCGTCATATCACCCACCTCTGGAGGAGGCCACTTTCAGTTATTAGGGCCCCAGCACCCAGACAGAGGAGAGAGGTCCCACAGCAAGGAATTAGGGGTCATATCACACACCACTGGAGAAGGCCACTTTCAGTTATTTAGGCCCAACTCCCAGACAGAAGAGAGAGGTCCCACAGCAATGAATCATGCGTCATATCACCCAACATTGGAGAAGGCCACTTTCAGTTATTTAGGCCCAAGCACCCAGACAGAGGAGAGAGGTCCCACAGCAAGAAATCATGCGTCATATCACCCACCACTGGAGAAGGCCACTTTCAGTTATTTAGGCCCAGCACCCAGACAGAAGAGAGAGGTCCCACAGCAAGGAATCATGCTTCATATCACCCACCACAGGAGAAGGCCACTTTCAGTTATTTAGGCCCCAGCACCCGGACAGAGGAGAGAGGTCCCACAGCAAGGAATAAGGCGTCATATCACACACCACTGGAGAAGGCCACATTTCAGTTATTTAGGCCCCAGCACCCAGACAGAGGAGAGAGGTCCCACAGCATGGACTCATGCGTCATATCACCCACCACTGGAGAAGGATACTTTCAGTTATTTCGGCCCCAGCACCCAGACAGAGGAGAGAGGTCCCACAGCAAGGAATCAGGCGCCATATCACCCACCACTGGAGGAGGCCACTTTCAGTTATTTAGGCCTCAGCACCCAGACAGAGGAGAGAGGTCCCACAGCAAGGAATCAAGGCGTCATATCACCCACCACTGGAGAAGGCCACTTTCAGTTATTTAGGCCCAGCACCCAGACAGAGGAGAGAGGTCCCACAGCAAGGAATCATGCGTCTTATCACCCACCACTGG
>CM065592.1:292319157-292346648 GCA_033119425.1 Bufotes viridis
TCCTTGCTGTGGGACCTCTCTCCTCTGTCTGGGTGCTGGGGCCCTAATAACTGAAAGTGGCCTCCTCCAGAGGTGGGTGATATGACGCATGATTCCTTGCTGTGGGAACTCTCTCCTCTGTCTTAGTGCTGGGGCCTAAATAACTGAAAGTGGCCTTTTCCAGTGGTGGGTGATATGACGCCTTATTCCTTGCTGTGGGACCTCTATCCTCTGTCTGGGTGCTGGGGCCTAAATAACTGAAACTGTCCTTCTCCAGAGGTGAGTGATATGAAGCATGATTCCTTTCTGTGGGACCTCTCTCCTCTGTCTGGGTGCTGGGGCCTAAATAACTGAAAGTGGCCTTCTCCAGTGGTGGGTGATATGACGCCTTGTTCTTTGCTGTGGGACCTCTCTCATCTGTCTTGGTGCTGGGGCCGAAATAATTGAAAGTGGCCTTCTTCAGTGGTGGGTGATATGACGCCTTGATTCTTTGCTGTGGGACCTCTCTCCTCTGTCTGGGTGCTGGGGCCTAAATAACTGAAAGTGGCCTTCTCCAGTGGTGGGTGATATGACGCATGATTCCTTGCTGTGGGACCTCTCTCCTCTGTCTGAGTGCTGGGACCTAAATAACTGAAAGTGGCCTTCTCCAGTGGTGGGTGATATGACGCATAATTCCTTGCTGTGGGACCTCTCTCTTCTGTCTGGGTGCTGGGCCTAAATAACTGAAAGTGGCCTTCTCCAGTGGTGGGTGATATGACGCATGATTCCATTGCTGTGGGACCTCTCTCCTCTGTCTGGGTGCTGGGGCCGAAATAACTGAAAGTGGCCTTCTCCAGTGGTGGGTGATATGACGCCTTATTACTTGCTGTGGGACCTCTCTCCTCTGTCTGGGTGCTGGGGCCGAAATAACTGAATGTGGCCTTCTCCAGTGGTGAGTGATATGACGCATGATTCCTTGCTGTGGGACCTCTCTCCTCTGTCTGGGTGCTGGGGCCTAAATAACTGAAAGTGGCCTTCTCCAGTGGTGGGTGATATGACGCATGATTCCTTGCTGTGGGACCTCTCTCTTCTGTCTGGGTGCTGGGCCTAAATAACTGAAAGTGGCCTTCTCCAGTGGTGGGTGATATGACGCATGATTTCTTGCTGTGGGACCTCTCTCCTCTGTCTGGGTGCTTGGGCCTAAATAACTGAAAGTGGCCTTCTCCAATGTTGGGTGATATGACGCATGATTCATTGCTGTGGGACCTCTCTCTTCTGTCTGGGAGTTGGGCCTAAATAACTGAAAGTGGCCTTCTCCAGTGGTGTGTGATATGACCCCTAATTCCCTTGCTGTGGGACCTCTCTCCTCTGTCTGGGTGCTGGGGCCCTAATAACTGAAAGTGGCCTCCTCCAGAGGTGGGTGATATGACGCATGATTCCTTGCTGTGGGAACTCTCTCCTCTGTCTTAGTGCTGGGGCCTAAATAACTGAAAGTGGCCTTCTCCAGTGGTGGGTGATATGACGCCTTATTCCTTGCTGTGGGACCTCTATCCTCTGTCTGGGTGCTGGGGCCTAAATAACTGAAACTGTCCTTCTCCAGAGGTGAGTGATATGAAGCATGATTCCTTTCTGTGGGACCTCTCTCCTCTGTCTGGGTGCTGGGGCCTAAATAACTGAAAGTGGCCTTCTCCAGTGGTGGGTGATATGACGCCTTGTTCTTTGCTGTGGGACCTCTCTCATCTGTCTTGGTGCTGGGGCCGAAATAATTGAAAGTGGCCTCCTTCAGTGGTGGGTGATATGACGCCTTGTTCTTTGCTGTGGGACCTCTCTCCTCTGTCTTGGTGCTGGGGCCTAAATAACTGAAAGTGGCCTTCTCCAGTGGTGGGTGATATGACACATGATTCCTTACTGTGGGACCTCACTCCTCTGTCTAAGTGCTGGGACTAAATAACTGAAAGTGGCCTTCTCCAGTGGTGGGTGATATGACGCATAATTCCTTTCTGTGGGACCTCTCTCCTCTGTCTGGGTGCTGGGCCTAAATAACTGAAAGTGGCCTTCTCCAGTGGTGGGTGATATGACGCATGATTCCATGACGTGGGACCTCTCTCCTCTGTCTGGGTGCTGGGGCCGAAATAACAGAAAGTGGCCTTCTTCAGTGGTGGGTGATATGACCCCTTATTACTTGCTGTGAGACCTCTCTCCTCTGTCTGGGGCTGGGGCCGAAATTACTGAATGTGGCCTTCTCCATTGGTGGGTGATATGACGCATGATTCCTTGCTGTGGGACCTCTCTCCTCTGTCTGGGTGCTGGGGCCTAAATAACTGCAAGTGGCCTTCTCCAGTGGTGGGTGATATGACGCATGATTCCTTGCTGTGGGACCTATCTCTTCTGTCTGGGTGCTGGGCCTAAATAACTGAAAGTGGCCTTCTCCAGTGGTGGTTGATAAGACGCATTATTCCTTGCTGTGGGACCTCTCTCCTCTGTCTGGGTGCTGGGGCCTAAATAACTGAAAGTGGCCTACTCCAGTGGTGGGTGATATGACGCCTTATTCCTTGCTGTGGGACCTCTCTCCTCTGTCTGGGTGCTGGGCTTAAGTAACTGAAAGTCGCCTTCTCCAGTGGTGGGTGATATGACGCCTTGTTTTTTGCTGTGGGACCTCTCTCCTCTGTCTGGGTGCTGGGGCCGAAATAATTGAAAATGGCCTCCTCCTGTGGTGGGTGATTTGACGCATAATTCCTTGCTGTGGGACCTCTCTCCTCTGTCTGGGAGCTGGGCCTAAATAATTGAAAGTGGCCTTCTCCCGTGGTGGGTGATATGACGCCATATTCCTTGCTGTGGGACCTCTCTCCACTGTCTGGGAGCTGGGCCTAAATAACTGAAAGTGGCCTTCTCCAGTGTTGGGTGATATGATGCATGATTTCTTGCTGTGGGACCTCTCTCCTCTGTATTGGTGCTAGGGCCTAAATAACTGAAAGTGGCCTTCTCCAGTGGGGGTGATATGACTCCTTTTCCTTGCTGTGGGACCTCTCTCCTCTTTCTGGGTGCTGGGGCCGAAATAACTGAAAGTGGCCTTCTCCAGTGGTGGGTGATATGACGCCTTATTCCTTGATGTGTGAACTCTCTCCTCTTTCTGGTTGCTGGGGCCTAAATAACTGAATGTGGCCTTCTCCAGTGGTGGGTGATATGACGCCTTATTCCTTTCTGTGGGACCTCTCTCCTCTGCCTGGGTGCTGGGGCCGAAATAACTGAAAGTTTCCTTCTCCAGTGGTGGGTGATATGACGCATGATTCCATGATGTGGGACCTCTCTCCTCTGTCTGGGTGCTGGGCCTAAATAACTGAGTGGCCTTCTCCAGTGGTGGGTGATATGACGCCTTATTCCTTGCTGTGGGACCTCTCTCCTCTGTCTGGGTGCTGGGGCCTAAATAACTGAAAGTGACCTTCTCCAGTGGTGGGTGATATGACGCATGATTCCTTGCTGTGGGACCTCTCTCTTCTGTCTGGGTGCTGGGCCTAAATAACTGAAAGTGGCCTTCTCCAGTGGTGTGTGATATGACGCCTTATTCATTGCTGTGGGACCTCTCTCCTCTGTCTGGGTGCTTGGGCCCAAATAACTGAAAGTTGCCTCCTCCAGAGGTGGGTGATATGACGCATGATTCCTTGCTGTGGGACCTCTCTCCTCTGTCTGGGTACTGGGGCCTAAATAACTGAAAGTGGCCTTCTCCAGTGGTGGGTGATATGACGCCTTATTCCTTGCTGTGGGACCTCTCTCCTCTGTCTGGGTGCTGGGGCCTAAATAACTGAAAGTGGCCTCCTCCAGAGGTGGGTGATATGACGCATGATTCCTTGCTGTGGGACCTCTCTCCTCTGTCTGGGTGCTGGGGCCTAAATAACTGAAAGTGGCCTTCTCCAGTGGTGGGTGATATGACGCCTTGCTCTTTGCTGTGGGACCTCTCTCATCTGTCTGGGTGCTGGGGCCGAAATGATTGAAAGTGGCCTTCTTCAGTGGTGGGTGATATGACGCCTTGTTCTTTGCTGTGGGACCTCTCTCCTCTGTCTGGGTGCTGGGGCCGAAATAATTGAAAGTGGCCTCCTCCAGTGGTGGGTGATATGAAGCATGATTCCTTGCTGTGGGACCTCTGTCCTCTGTCTGGGTGCTGGGCCTAAATAATTGAAAGTGGCCTTCTCCAGTAGTGGGTGATATGACGCCTTATTCCTTGCTGTTGGACCTCTCTCCTCTGTCTGGGTGCTGGGGCCTAAATTACTGAAAGTGGCCTTCTCCAGTGGTGGGTGATATGATGCATGATTACTTGCTGTGGGACCTCTCTCCTCTGTATTGGTGCTAGGACCTAAATAACTGAAAGGGGCCTTCTCCAGTGGTGGGTGATATGACGCCTTATTCCTTGATGTGGGAACTCTCTCCTCTGTATTGGTGCTAGGGCCTAAATAACTGAAAGTGGACATCTCGAGTGGTGGGTGATAAGACGCATGATTCCTTGCTGTGGGACCTCTCTCCTCTGTCTGGGTGCTGGGGCCGAAATAACTGAAAGTTGCCTTCTCCAGTGGTGGGTGATATGACGCCTTACTCCTTGCTGTGGGACCTCTCTCCTCTGTCTGAGTGCTGGGGCCTAAATAACTGAAAGTGGCCTTCTCCAGTGGTGGGTGATATAACGCCTTATTCCTTGCTGTGGGACCTCTCTCCTCTGTCCGGGTGCTGGGGCCTAAATAACTGAAAGTGGCCTTCTCCAGTGGTGGTTGATATGACGCCTTACTCCTTGCTGTGGGACCTCTCTCCTCTGTCTGAGTGCTGGGGCCTAAATAACTGAAAGTGGCCTTCTCCAGTGGTGGGTGATATAACGCCTTATTCCTTGCTGTGGAACCTCTCTTCTCTGTCTGGGTGCTGTGCCTAAATAACCGAAAGTGGCCTTCTCCAGTGGTGGTTGATATAACGCCTTATTCCTTGCTGTGGGACCTCTCTCCTCTGTCTGGGTGCTGGGGCCGAAATAAAAAAGTGGACTTCTCGAGTGGTGGGTGATAAGACGCATGATTCCTTGCTGTGCGACCTCTCTCCTCTGTCTGGGTGCTGGGGCCTAAATAACTGAAAGTGGCCTTCTCCAGTGGTGGGTGATGTGACCCCTTATTTCTTACTGTGGGACCTCTCTCCTCTGTCTAGGTGCTGGGGCCGAAATATCTGAAAGTGTCCTTCTCCAGTGGTGGGTGATATGACGCATGATTCCTTGCTGTGGGACCTCTCTCCTCTGTCTGGGTGCTGTGTCCGAAATAATTGAAAGTGGCCTTCTCCAGTGGTGGTGATATGACGCCTTGTTCTTTGCTGTGGGACCTCTCTCCTCTGTTTGGGTGCTGGGGCCAAAATAATTGAAAGTGGCCTCCTCCAGTGGTGGGTGATATGACGCCTTGTTCTTTGCTGTGGGACCTGTCTCCTCTGTCTGGGTGCTGGGGCCGAAATAATTGAAAGTGGCCTCCTCCAGTGGTGGGTGATATGACTAGTGTTGAGCGAACAGTTCGAGCATCGTTCGGGTTCGTACAGAATTTTGGGGTGTCCGAGACCCGGACCCGAACCCGGACCTGAACCCGGACATTTTCAAAAAAGTTCGGGTTCGGGTTCGGTGTTCGTCGATTACTTCCCGCTTTCTGAAGGGCTGCACAGCAGCCAATCAGCTAGCGTTTTACTTCTTGCCCTAATAGCCCATCACAGCCATGCCTACTAATGGCATGGCTGTGATTGGCCAAGTGCAGCATGTGACCCAGCCTCTATTTAAGCTGGAGTCACGTAGCGCCGCACGTCACACTGCTCTGACTAGTGTAGGGAGAGGATGCAGCTGCTGTGTTAGGGCGAGATTAGGAAGGGATTAACATAGCCAAAACACTTAATGAAGTGATCGATCAACAGCTGAGAATCATTAAACTTCTGCTAGTTACTTGCTCACTGGTTTTTAGGCTGCACAGAGCGTTTTTCTGTCACTTATTTTCTGGGTTGTTCGGCGGCCATTTTGTGACTTGTGGTGCACCAGAAGAAGCTGCCACCAAGTCCATCAATCCATCAATACTAGTTTTTTTTTTTGCTATATCCTACATCAGGGGCTTCTACATCCTAGAAACTCAGGACAGCAATTTCTATATTTTATTAAGTGGTTAAATACAATTGCCCAAATACCAATCCCCTAAATCTGGTGTTCCAGCTTTGGCTAGACAAGTATAATACTGTCTGCTGTCTGGCAAAGGATAGATTATTTTCTGCGGTGAAATTAACCTGCCAATATAGCAATACCCTGGATCTGGTGTCCCAACAGTTGCACTACAGATTTCATAGTATCCGCTTACACATATATTTTGTTCTGGGGTTAAATTAACCTGCCAATATAGCAATACCCTGGATCTGGTGTCCAAACAGTTGCAGGCAAGATTTCATAGTGTCCGCTTACACATATATTTTGTTCTGGGGTGAAATTAACCTGCCAATATAGCAATACCCTGGATCTGGTGTCCCAGCAGTTGCAGGACCGATTTCATAGTGTCCGCTTACACATATATTTTGTTCTGGGGTGAAATTACCCTGCCAATATAGTAATACCCTGGATCTGGTGTCCCAGCAGTTGCAGGACCGATTTCATAGTGTCCGCTTACACATATATTTTGTTCTGGGGTGAAATTAACCTGCCAATATAGCAATACCCTGGATCTGGTGTCCCAGCAGTTGCAGGACCGATTTCATAGTGTCCGCTTACACATATATTTATTTCTGGGGTTAAATTGACCTGCCAATATAGCAATACCCTGGATCTGGTGTCCCAACAGTTGCAGGACAGATTTCATAGTGTCCGCTTACACATATATTTTGTTCTGGGGTTAAATTAACCTGCCAATATAGCAATACCCTGAATCTGGTGTCCCAGCTGTTGCAGGCCAAGTGTAAATCTGTCCATAAAAGGATACCTTTCATCCAGGGCCTAAACACTAGCCCTAAAAGAGATATTCCCCTAAATCAGTGGTTACTGCTGTGCCTGGATTAGTGTAATACTCTACATAAACAAATAGGCAGATAGTGTTAGGTGCCTGTAAAAAAAGGCCTAAATTTGAAATCAATACATTGGGCCAACTATTGTATTCCTTATTGTGGTGCTTGGTGAACAGTAACAATGAGGAAAACATCTAGTAAGGTACGTGGACGCGGTCGTGGTGTTGTTAGTGTACCCTCTGGTGCTGGGAGAGGACGTGGCCATTCTGCCACAGCCACACGTCCTAGTGAACCAACTACCTCAGGTTCCAGTACCCGCCAGAATTTACAGCGATATTTGGTGGGGCCCAATGCCGTTCTAAGGATGGTAAGGCCTGAGCAGGTACAGGCGCTAGTCAATTGAGTGGCCAACAGTGTATCCAGCATGTTCAAAACATTATCTCCCACCCAGTCTTCTGCAGAAAGCGCACAGGTGACACCTGAAAACCAAGCCCATCAGTCTGTCACATCACCCCCATGCATATCAGGGAAACTGTCAGAACCTCAAGTTATGCAGCAGTCTCTTATGCTGTTTGAAGACTCAAGGAAATCCACCTAGCCCTTCCCCAGTGGTGGAAGACATAGAATGCACTGATGCACAATCACTGATGTTTCCTGATGATGAGGGCATGGGAATACCACCTCATCGGAGTCCACACGTCTCTGATGATGACGAAACACAGGTGTCAACTGCTGCGTCTTTCTGCAGTGTGCAGACCGAACAGGAGGTCAGAGAGGAAGACTGTGTGGAAGACGATGCAGGGGACGATGAGGTCCTAGACCTCACATGGAATGAAGGTCGTGCCACTGACTTTCATAGTTCAGAGGAAGAGGCAGTGGTGAGACCGAGCCAACAGCATAGCAAAAGAGGGAGCAGGGGGCAAAAGCAGAACAGCCGCCGCCAAGAGAGTTCGCCTGATACTGGCCACCGCCACCAGGGACCGAGCACCCCAAAGGCAGCTTCAAGGAGTTCCCTGGCATGGCACTTCTTTAAACAATGTGCTGACGACAAGACTCGAGTGGTTTGCACGCTGTGCCATCAGATCCTGAAGCGAAGCATTAACGTTCTGAACCTTAGCACAACCTGCATGACCAGGCATCTACATGCAAAGCATGAACTGCAGTGGAGTAAACACCTTAAAAGCAAGGAACTCACTCAGGCTCCCCTGCTCCCTCTTCTGCTGCTGCCTCGGCCTCTTCCTCCGCCTCGGGAGGAACGATGGCACCTGCCGCCCACCAAACAGAGGATGTGCCACCGACACCACCACCTGTGTCACCAAGCATCTCCACCATGTCACACGGCAGTGTTCAGCTCTCCATCTCACAAACCTTGGAGAGAAAGCGTAAATTCCCACCTAGCCACCCTCGAGCCTCTGGGCCTGAATGCCAGCATTTCTAAATTACTGGCCTTTGAAATGCTGTCATTCAGGCTGGTGGACACAGACAGCTTCAAACAGCTGATGTCCATGGCTGTCCCACAGTATGTTGTCCCCAGCCGCCACTACTTCTCCAAGACAGCCGTGCCTTCCCTGCACAACCAAGTATCCGATAAAATCAAGTGTGCACTGCGCAACACCATCTGTGGCAAGGTCCACCTAACCACAGATACGTGGACCAGTAAGCACGGCCAGGTACGCTATATCTTCCTAACTGCACAATGGGGAAATGTAGTGGCGTCTGGGCCCCAGGCGGAGAGTTCCTTGGCGCACGTCCTTCCGCCGCCAAGGATCACAGGGCATCATTCTTTGCCTCCTGTAGCCTCCTCCTCCTACTCGGCTTCCTCCTCCTCTGCTTCCCCAGCTCATCCAGTCAGCCACACACCTTCACCACCAACTTCAGCACAGCCCGGTAAACGTCAGCAGGCAATTCTGAAACTCATATGTTTGGGGGACAGGCCCCACACCGCGCAGGAGTTGTGGCGGGGTATTGAACAACAGACCGACCAGTGGTTGCTGCCGGTGGGCCTCAAGCCCGGCCTGGTGGTGTGCGATAATGGGCGAAATCTCGTCGCAGCTCTGGGACTAGCCGGTTTGACGCACATCCCTTGCCTGGCGCGTGTGCTGAATTTGGTGGTGCAGAAGTTCATTCACCACTACCCCAACATGTCAGAGCTGCTGCATAAAGTGAGGGCCGTCTGTGCGCGCTTCCAGCGTTCACATCCTGCCGCTGCTCGCCTGTCTGCGCTACAGCGTAACTTCGGCCTTCCCGCTCACCGCCTCATATGCGACGTGCCCACCAGGTGGAACTCCACCTTGCACATGCTGGAGAGACTGTGCGAGCAGCAGCAGGCCATAATGGAGTTTCAGCTGCAGCACGCACGGGTCAGTCGCACTGCGGAACAGCACCACTTCACCACCAATGATTGGGCCTCCATGCGAGACCTGTGTGCCCTGTTGCGCTGTTTCGAGTACTCCACCAACATGGCCAGTGGCGATGACACCGTTATCAGCATTACAATACCACTTCTATGTCTCCTTGAGAAAACGCTTAGGGCGATGATGGAAGAGGAGGTGGCCCAGGTGGAGGAGGAGGACGATGAGGTGTCATTTTTAGCACTTTCAGGCCAGTCTGTTAGAAGTGGCTCAGAGGGGATTTTTGCAACAGCAGAGGCCAGGTACAAATGTGGCCAGCCAGGGCCCACTACTGGAGGACGAGGAGGATGAGGAGGAGGTGGAGAAGGATGGAGCAGGTTCACAGCGGGGTGGCACCCGACACAGCTCAGGCCCATCACTGGTGCGTGGCTGGGGGATACGGAGGATCGATGACGATACGCCTCCCACAGAGGACATCTTGTCCTTACCTCTGGGGAGTCTGGCACACATGAGCGACTACATGCTGCAGTGCCTGCGCAACGACAGCAGAGTTGCGCACATTTTAACGTATGCGGACTACTGGGCTGCCACCCTGCTGGATCCCCGGTACAAAGGATGCCACCAACAGGACTGCCACTCATGCCCTTAGCCCACAGGTTTCCATACGAGACTTGGGACTAAGGAATAAAAGCCAATACATGCCTCCTAAAAACATACCTGCCATAGAAACATTTGTCTCATTGGTACAGAGAGACACGGCCCAATTTAGAAAAGATTTACAAATGGGTAGATATAAATACCAGAGCAACCTAAATAATGTCCAAAAACAAGCCCTTCGTTCCTTACTTAACAAGAAGGAACTCATAATGAAACCGGCAGATAAAGGGGGCGCACTAGTACTAATGGACAGAACCCAATACAAGTCAGAGATATATCGCCAACTTCAGAATGAGACAGTCTACAAAAAACTTCCCTTTGACCCCTCACTTCAAATCAAAGGAAAAATACAGAAATTTTACAACATTATCACAATAGGGGTACGATCGATGAGGCTACAGTTAAATTTCTATCCAACAATTCCCCCGTGGTTCCGGTTTTATATATCCTTCCCAAAATACATAAGGATCTCCAAAACCCCCCTGGTCGACCTATTGTAGCATCTACCAACTCGATCTTATCACCCCTCTCAATTCTCTTAGAGAAATCCCTCACTCCCCTCATCAAACAAACCAAATCTTTCTTACTGGACACGTCAGACTTTCTCCATCTCATTCATCACCTTCCACCATTACCCCCAGATAGTCTCCTAGTCACATGGGACGTTTCCAGCTTGTATACATCTATCCAACACCAAAAAGGACTCCAGGCCGTCCGCAAATTCCTCACATCCTATCTTAACAATCCAGATACAATAGCATTCTATTTGGAACTCTTAGAAATAGTTCTCACCAATAACTTTTTTCTCTTTGAGGATTCTTTTTACCTACAGTGCCAAGGGACCGCTATGGGGTCGAACGTGGCCCCTCCTTATGCAAATTGCTATATGAATGATTTTGAAGAGACTTTTATTTACCCAGATGCCCGGTTTTCCACACATTCCATTATCTGGAAAAGATATATAGATGATATTTTTTGCATTTGGAGGGGCCCCATAGATTCCCTGATTACTTTTCATGAATTCCTCAATAGCATATACCAAGAACTACAGTTCACAATACATTTTGACCCCGTCTCAATTGACTTTTTAGACACAACTGTAACCAAATCTTCCAGTGGAACACTTTCCACAGATCTTTTCCGCAAAGCGACAGACCGTAACAACTTGTTACACTACACGAGCTTCCACTCCATCAATACTAAAAAATCTCTCCCGACCTCACAATACATGCGAATCAGACGCATAGTCACATCAGAAGACAAATTACAGACACGCCTAACTGAAATGAAGGATCGCTTCAAAGAGAGGGGATACCCTAATCATCTACTCAAAGAAACCATGACTACCACATCCCGTAAACTCAATACCAATAGCAATCGCATACCTTTCGTCCATACTTACCATCCTACCACTAAAAAAGTGCTAAACAGTATTAGAAACCATTGGCCCATTTTACAAAAGGCCTTTCCGGACATACCTGAATTTAAAAATCCAGTATTAGCATGTACTCGCCAACCAAGAAACCTGAAAGACCTTTTAGTCAAAGCAGATATAGGCTCATCACTGCCCATCCCCAGACAAAGGTTTCTCACCACACCAAAGAAAGGTACATTTCCTTGCATTCACTGTGCTCAGTGCACAAATGTCCAAAGAGGACCCCATTTCTTTCACCCCCAATCAGGTAAACGTTTCCCAATTAATGACTTTTTCACGTGCGACTCTTCATATGTGATTTATCTGCTAAAATGCCCATGTGGCAAAATGTACGTGGGGGAAACCACACAGAAGATACGGGATCGTGTGTGTCAACACAAATCGTCCATAAGACGTAAAAACCTTCTTTTCCCAGTCCCTGCCCACTTTGAAGCGGCTAATCATAATCTAACACAACTAAAGTTTCAGGTGATAGAACAAATATTACCACATAGACGAGGCCATGATCGGATTACACAATTTAAAAAACGGGAGGCCTTCTGGATACATAAACTGGACACCCTGGAACCGAAGGGATTGAACAGGGACTATGAGATACAGAGCTTCACCTGATGTTTCCATTCTGAGGATGAGTATTCGGAAAATAACATTAAGGATCTCCCATGCGACCTTGATGTATCACTCGACACTCAAAAGTGTCGTTTATAAGTAACACTGCATTATGGATGATGAATCGGATATCTTCTTATACATTATACTAAAATTGTACTCTTGATCTGATGACTTTTCAGTGTCCACGGATAATGCCTATACTAACAGCTTTCTATTTTTTCCTCAGGCATTTTAAAGACAGTTGATCCATGACCTAGGAGAGCGGTATCCTTTTTAGTAACACCCTAGCTATCTATGTTCTTTCTAACTATACAATACTATTCTCATGGTACTAACACTACTCACACAGGACCAAATACCATATCCCTACATTCTTACACACAGCAACACACACTTATCATACACCTGACATGTTCTAAACATAGATATTCTATATATGTCCCACTACTCCTTCACACGGACACACGCATCCACTATACACTTGGTAGATTTTGAGATGGACACGCACTGACACAGAGACACTATTTCAGTTCATTCCACTTAATTCAATCTCCACTTAACATACCATGACAGCTATACTTATAATCCATATTGTCATTGAGATAGACTTATATCTTCAATTTAGGAGGTTCGCACATTGCGCATGCGCTTCCTCCGTGGGAATGAGGCTTGACACACATGATATGGACCGCAATACTTCCGCCCTCACTTGGAGTAGTGACGCACATCCGGTGACGTCACCTCCGCTTCCTTGACTTTATAGCGGCAGCTGTACCACTTTACCATGCGCTCCTCTCACAAGCGTGTGGATTCACGCTCTTTCTACCCACAGCGCTTTTTTCCTATACCTTATACCCACCAGCGGCAATCGGTAAGTTCATTTAGATATAACATTGCATTGTATTTAGTGTACCCTTCTACATCAGGATATTGACACATATATACTGTGTTTCCGAGTCTTAGCCTTCTAGTCTCCCTACAGTGACTTACATCATATACCATATTCACTATACTACCATGGAACTGACGGTATTTATCTACTGAGATTTATCATAAATTGCACTGTTTGGCTCCTTAACTATTATAATTTAGCTTGATCCGCTCTCCTATCTGTCACCAGCTCTTCAGTTAGCCTATATTGATCCTGATAACCTTATAAGTGCATAAATCTTTATTTTTTGCGACCTTTGTATATACCTTTCTATATACATGGAGATACATCTATACATGTGATTTATCTGGAATATGTACCATTTGTTGGTTATTCTAATTGCCTACAATTATTGATTATTGTTTATTTATTTGTTACACAGTTTGATAAAGGCCATTTATGCCGAAACGTCACTATTACGTGCCGCATTTTCAATAAAAGCACCTTGAAACGCATAAAGCTGGAGTTATCTTTTCATATCCCCGGTACAAAGACAATGTGCCCACCTTACTTCCTGCACTGGAGCGTGATAGGAAGATGCGCGAGTTCAAGCGCACGCTGTTAGAGGCGCTCCTGAGAACATTCCCAAATGTCACAGGGGAACAGGTGGAAGCCCAAGGCGAAGGCAGAGGAGGAGCAAGAGGTCGCCAACGCAGCAGTGTCACAGCCAGCTCTTCTGAGGGCAGGGTTAGCATGGCAGAAATGTGAAAAGTTTTGTCTCCACGCCACAGCTAACTGCACAACCACCTGATACGGAACGTATTAGCAGGAGGCAGCATTTCACTAACATGGTTCGATTCCAACAAAGAAAAATGTTGTCAAAACCTGATTTTGAAACCAGGAGGGAAGAGAGAGGACTGGTCTCCCACCTACTGAGTAAGGTCAAAATACCAGCTATAAAGTATCCTAACATGGTTGAACAGTACGCCTGCACACCCTCCACGCACCGACTGATAGTTCGGCCCCATTCAACTTCTGGGTCTCCAAATTGTCCACGTGGCCAGAGTTAGCATTTTATGCCTTGGAGGTGCTAGCCTGCCCGGCGGCCAGCGCTTTGTCTGAACGTGTATTCAGCACGACAGGGGCGCCATTACTGACAAACGCAGCCGCCTGTCCACAGCCAACGTGGACAAGCTGACGTTCATAAAATGAACCAGGTATGGATCCCACAGGAACTGTGCCTCCTTGCTCCCTTGTGCAGAATAAACATTTATAACTGCCTCCCCATCAACCATGTATTCTTGTACTCCGGGCACTTCTTTATTGAATCCTCATTTTTTTAACTTTACCATGATCTTGCGGTGCAACCCAAAGTTAAATAAACCTCTCCTCTGTCTGGGTGCTGGTCCGAAATAACTGAGAGTGGCCTTCTCCATTGGAGGTTGAAATGACGCATGATTCCTTGCTGTGGGACCTGTATCCTCTGTCTGGGTGCTGGTCCAAAATAAATGAGAGTGGCCTTCTCCGTTGGTGGTTGATATGACGCATGATTCCTTGATGTGTGACCTCTCTCCTCTGTCTGGGTGCTGGTCCGAACTAAATGAGAGTGGCCTTCTCCAGTGGTGGGTGATATGACGCATGATTCCTTACTGTGTGACCTCTCTCCTCTGTCTGGGTGCTGGGACTATATAACTGAAAGTGGCCTCCTCCAGAGGTGTGTGATATGACGCATGATTCCTTGCTGTGGGACCTCTCTCCTCTATCTGGGTGCTGCGGCCTAAATAACTGAAAGTGGCCTTCTCAAGTGGTGGGTGATATGACGCCTTGTTCTTTGCTGTGGGACCTCTCTCCTCTGTCTGGGTGCTGGGGCCGAAATAATTGAAAGTGGCATCCTAAAGTGGTGGGTGATATGACGCATGATTCCTTGCTGTGGGACCTCTCTCCTCTGTCTGGGTGCTGGGCCCAAATAATTGAAAGTGGGCTTCTCCTGTGGTGGGTGATATGACGCCTTATTCCTTGCTGTGGGACCTCTCTCCTCTGTCTGGGAGCTGGGCCTAAATAACTGAAAGTGGCCTTCTCCAGTGGTGGGTGATATGATGCATGATTCCTTGCTGAGGGACCTCTCTCCTCTGTATTGGTGCTAGGGCCTAAATAACTGAAAGTGGCCTTATCCAGTGGTGGGTGATATGACACCTTATTCCTTGATGTGGGAACTCTCTCCTCTGTCTTGGTGCTGGGGCCTAAATAACTGAATGTGGCCTTCTCCAGTGGTGGGTGATATGACGCATTATTCCTTTCTGTGGGACATCTATCCTCTGACAGGGTGCTGGGACCGAAATAAATGGAAGTGGCCTTCTCCAGTGGTGGGTGATATGACTCATGATTCCTTGCTGTGGGACCTCTCTCCTCTGTCTGGGTGCTGGGGCCGAAATAACTGAAAGTGGCCTTCTCCATTGGTGGGTGATATGACGCCTTACTCCTTGCTGTGGGACCTCTCTCCTCTGTCTGGGTGCTGGGGACTAAATAACTGAAAGTGGCCTTCTCCAGTGGTGGGTGATATGATGCCTTATTCTTTGCTGTGGGATCTCTCTCCTCTGTCTGGGTGCTAGGGCCTAAATAACTGAACGTAGCCTTCTCCAGTGGTGGGTGATATGACACATTATTCCTTGCTGTGGGACCTCTCTCCTCTGTCTGGGTGCTGTGGCCTAAATAACTGAACGTGGCCTTCTCCAGTGGTGGGTGATATGACGCATGATTCCTTGCTGTGGGTCCTCTCTCCTCTGTCATGTTGCTGCGGCCGAAATAACTGAAAGTGGCCTTCTCCAGTGGTGGGTGAAATGATGCATGATTCCTTGCTGTGGGACCTCTCTCCTCTGTCTGGGTGCTGAGCCGAAATAACTGAAAGTGGCCTTCTCCATTGGTGGGTGATATGACGCATGATTCCTTGCTGTGGGACCTCTTTCCTTTGTCTGGGTGCTGGGCCGAAATAACTGAAAGTGGCCTTCTCCAGTGGTGGGTGATATGACGCATGATTCCTTGCTGTGGGACCTCTCTCCTCGGTCAGGGTGCTGGGCCGAAATAACTGAAAGTGGCCTTCTCCAGTGGTGGGTGATATGACGCATGATTCCTTGCTGTGGGACCTCTCTCCTCTATCTGGGTGCTGGGGCCTAAATAACTGAAAGTGGCCTTTTCCAGTGGTGGGTGATATGACGCCTTACTCCTTGGTGTGGGACCTCTCTCCTCTGTCTGGGTGCTGGGGTCGAAAAAACTGAAAGTGGCCTTCTCCAGTGGTGGGTGATATGACGCCTTATTCTTTGCTGAGGGATCTCTCTCTTCTGTCTGGGTGCTGGGTCCTAAATAACTGAAAGTGGCCTTCTCCAGTGGTGTGTGATATGACGCATGATTCCTTGCAGTGGGACCTCTCTCCTCTGTCTGGGTGCTGGGCCCAAATAATTGAAAGTGGCCTTCTCCTGTGGTGGGTGATATGACGCCTTATTCCTTGCTGTGGGACCTCTCTCCTCTGTCTGGGAGCTGGGCCTAAATAACTGAAAGTGGCCTTCTCCAGTGGTGGGTGATATGATGCATGATTCCTTGCTGAGGGACCTCTCTCCTCTGTATTGGTGCTAGGGCCTAAATAACTGAAAGTGGCCTTCTCCAGTGGTGGGTGATATGACCCCTTATTCCTTGCTGTGGGACCTCTCCTCTGTCTTGGTGCTAGGGCCTAAATAACTGAAAGTGGCCTTCTCCAGTGGTGGGTGATATGACGCATTATTCCTTTCTGTGGGACATCTATCCTCTGACAGGGTGCTGGGACCGAAATAAATGGAAGTGGCCTTCTCCAGTGGTGGGTGATATGACTCATGATTCCTTGCTGTGGGACCTCTCTCCTCTGTCTGGGTGCTGGGGCCGAAATAACTGAAAGTGGCCTTCTCCATTGGTGGGTGATATGACGCCTTACTCCTTGCTGTGGGACCTCTCTCCTCTGTCTGGGTGCTGGGGACTAAATAACTGAAAGTGGACTTCTCCAGTGGGGGGTGATATGACGCCTTATTCTTTGCTGTGGGATCTCTCTCCTCTGTCTGGGTGCTAGGGCCTAAATAACTGAACGTGGCCTTCTCCAGTGGTGGGTGATATGACACATTATTCCTTGCTGTGGGACCTCTCTCCTCTGTCTGGGTGCTGTGGCCTAAATAACTGAACGTGGCCTTCTCCAGTGGTGGGTGATATGACGCATGATTCCTTGCTGTGGGTCCTCTCTCCTCTGTCATGTTGCTGCGGCCGAAATAACTGAAAGTGGCCTTCTCCAGTGGTGGGTGAAATGATGCATGATTCCTTGCTGTGGGACCTCTCTCCTCTGTCTGGGTGCTGAGCCGAAATAACTGATAGTGGCCTTCTCCATTGGTGGGTGATATGACGCATGATTCCTTGCTGTGGGACCTCTTTCCTTCGTCTGGGTGCTGGGCCGAAATAACTGAAAGTGGCCTTCTCCAGTGGTGGGTGATATGACGCATGATTCCTTGCTGTGGGACCTCTCTCCTCGGTCAGGGTGCTGGGCCGAAATAACTGAAAGTGGCCTTCTCCAGTGGTGGGTGATATGACGCATGATTCCTTGCTGTGGGACCTCTCTCCTCTATCTGGGTGCTGGGGCCTAAATAACTGAAAGTGGCCTTTTCCAGTGGTGGGTGATATGACGCCTTACTCCTTGGTGTGGGACCTCTCTCCTCTGTCTGGGTGCTGGGCCCAAATAACTGAAAGTGGCCTTCTCCAGTGGTGGGTGATATGACGCCTTATTCCTTGCTGTGGGACCTCTCTCCTCTGTCTGGGAGCTGGGCCTAAATAACTGAAAGTGGCCTTCTCCAGTGGTGGGTGATATGATGCATGATTCCTTGCTGAGGGACCTCTCTCCTCTGTATTGGTGCTAGGGCCTAAATAACTGAAAGTGGCCTTCTCCAGTGGTGGGTGATATGACCCCTTATTCCTTGCTGTGGGACCTCTCTCCTCTGTCTGGGTGCTGGGGCCGAAATAACTGAAAGTGGCCTTCTCCAGTGGTGGGTGATATGACACCTTATTCCTTGATGTGGGAACTCTCTCCTCTGTCTTGGTGCTGGGGCCTAAATAACTGAATGTGGCCTTCTCCAGTGGTGGGTGATATGACGCATGATTCCTTGCTGTGGGACCTCTCTCCTCAGTCTGGGTGCTGGGCCTGAATAATTGAAAGTGGCCTTCTCCAGTGGTGGGTGATATGACGCCTTATTCCTCGCTAAATAACTGAATGTGGCCTTCTCCAGTGGTGGGTGATATGACGCATTATTCCTTTCTGTGGGACATCTATCCTCTGACAGGGTGCTGGGACCGAAATAAATGGAAGTGGCCTTCTCCAGTGGTGGGTGATATGACTCATGATTCCTTGCTGTGGGACCTCTCTCCTCTGTCTGGGTGCTGGGGCCGAAATAACTGAAAGTGGCCTTCTCCATTGGTGGGTGATATGACGCCTTACTCCTTGCTGTGGGACCTCTCTCCTCTGTCTGGGTGCTGGGGACTAAATAACTGAAAGTGGCCTTCTCCAGTGGTGGGTGATATGACGCCTTATTCTTTGCTGTGGGACCTCTCTCCTCTGTCTGGGTGCTAGGGCCTAAATAACTGAAAGTGGCCTTCTCCAGTGGTGGGTGATATGACACATTATTCCTTGCTGTGGGACCTCTCTCCTCTGTCTGGGTGCTGTGGCCTAAATAACTGAACGTGGCCTTCTCCAGTGGTGGGTGATATGACGCATGATTCCTTGCTGTGGGACCTCTCTCCTCTGTCATGGTTGCTGCGGCCGAAATAACTGAAAGTGGCCTTCTCCAGTGGTGGGTGAAATGATGCATGATTCCTTGCTGTGGGACCTCTCTCCTCTGTCTGGGTGCTGAGCCGAAATAACTGAAAGTGGCCTTCTCCATTGGTGGGTGATATGACGCATGATTCCTTGCTGTGGGACCTCTTTCCTTCTGTCTGGGTGCTGGGCCGAAATAACTGAAAGTGGCCTTCTCCAGTGGTGGGTGATATGACGCATGATTCCTTGCTGTGGGACCTCTCTCCTCGGTCAGGGTGCTGGGCCGAAATAACTGAAAGTGGCCTTCTCCAGTGGTGGGTGATATGACGCATGATTCCTTGCTGTGGGACCTCTCTCCTCTATCTGGGTGCTGGGGCCTAAATAACTGAAAGTGGCCTTTTCCAGTGGTGGGTGATATGACGCCTTACTCCTTGGTGTGGGACCTCTCTCCTCTGTCTGGGTGCTGGGGTCGAAATAACTGAAAGTGGCCTTCTCCAGTGGTGGGTGATATGACGCCTTATTCTTTGCTGAGGATCTCTCTCCTCTGTCTGGGTAATGGGTCCTAAATAACTGAAAGTGGCCTTCTCCAGTGGTGGGTGATATGACGCATGATTCCTTGCAGTGGGACCTCTCTCCTCTGTCTGGGTGCTGGGCCCAAATAACTGAAAGTGGCCTTCTCCAGTGGTGGGTGATATGACGCCTTATTCCTTGCTGTGGGACCTCTCTCCTCTGTCTGGGAGCTGGGCCTAAATAACTGAAAGTGGCCTTCTCCAGTGGTGGGTGATATGACGCATGATTCCTTGCTGAGGGACCTCTCTCCTCTGTACTGGGTGCTAGGGCCTAAATAACTGAAAGTGGCCTTCTCCAGTGGTGGGTGATATGACCCCTTATTCCTTGCTGTGGGACCTCTCTCCTCTGTCTGGGTGCTGGGGCCGAAATAACTGAAAGTGGCCTTCTCCAGTGGTGGGTGATATGACACCTTATTCCTTGATGTGGGAACTCTCTCCTCTGTCTTGGTGCTGGGGCCTAAATAACTGAATGTGGCCTTCTCCAGTGGTGGGTGATATGACGCATGATTCCTTGCTGTGGGACCTCTCTCCTCAGTCTGGGTGCTGGGCCTGAATAATTGAAAGTGGCCTTCTCCAGTGGTGGGTGATATGACGCCTTATTCCTTGCTGTGGGACCTCTCTCCTCTGTCTGGGAGCTGGTCCTAAATAACTGAAAGTGGCCTTCTCCAGTGGTGGGTGATATGATGCATGATTCCTTGCTGTGGGACCTATCTCCTCTGTATTGGTGCTAGGGCCTAAATAACTGAAAGTGGCCTTCTCCAGTGGTGGGTGATATGACCCCTTATTCCTTGCCGTGGGACCTCTCTCCTCTGTCTGGGTGCTGGGGCCGAAATAACTGAAAGTGGCCTTCTCCAGTGGTGTGTGATATGACGCATGATTCCTTGCAGTGGGACCTCTCTCCTCTGTCTGGGTGCTGGGGCCTAAATAACTGAAAGTGGCCTTCTCCAGTGGTGGGTGATATTACGTCTTATTCTTTGCTGTGGGATCTCTCTCCTCTGCTGGGTGCTGGGTCCTAAATAACTGAAAGTGGCCTTCTCCAGTGGTGGGTGATATGACTGATTATTCCTTGATGTGGGACCTCTCTCCTCTGTCTGGTTGCTGGGGACTAAATAACTGAAAGTGGCCTTCTCCAGTGGTGGGTGATATGACGATTATTCCTTGCTGTGGGACCTCTCTCCTATTTCTGGGTGCTTGGGCCAAAATAACTGAAAGTGGCCTTCTCCAGTGGTGGGTGATATGACGCATGATTCCTTACAGTGGGACCTCTCTCCTCTGTCTGGGTGCTGGGACTATATATCTGAAAGTGGCCTCCTCCAGAGGTGGGTGATATGACGCCTTATTCCTTGCTGTGGGACATCTCTCCTCTGTCTGGGTGATGGGCCTAAATAACTTAAAATGGCCTTCTCCAGTGGTGGGTGATATGACGCCTTGTACTTTGCTGTGGGACCTCTCTCCCCTGTCTGGGTGCTGGGGCCTAAATAACTGAAAGTGGCCTTCTCCAGTGGTGGGTGATATGACACCTTATTCCTTGCTGTCAACCTCTCTCCTCTGCCTGGGTGCTGGGGCCGAAATAACTGAAAGTGGCCTTCTCCAGTGGTGGGTGATATGACGCATGATTCCTTGCTGTGGGACCTCTCTCCTTTGTCTGGGTACTTGGGCCTAAATAACTGAAAGTGGCCTTTTCCAGTGGTGGGTGATATGACGCCTTACTCCTTGGTGTGGGACCTCTCTCCTCTGTCTGAGTTCTGGGGCCAAAATAACTGAAAGTGGCCTTCTCCAGTGGTGGGTGATATGACGCCTTATTCTTTGCTGTGGGACCTCTCTCCTCTGTCTGGGTGCTGGGACTAAATAACTGAAAGTGGCCTTCTCCAGTAGTGGGTGATATGACGCATGATTCCATGCTGTGGGACCTCTCTCCTCTGTCTGGGTGCTGGGACTATATAACTGAAAGTGGCCTTCTCCAGTGGTGGGTGATATGACACATTATTCCTTGCTGTGGGACCTCTCTCCTCTGTCTGGGTGTTGTGGCCAAAATAACTGAAAGTGGCCTTCTCCAGTGGTGGGTGATATGACGCATGATTCCTTGCTGTAGGACCTCTCTCCTCTGTCTGGTTGCTGGGGCCGAAATAACTGAAAGTAGCCTTCTCCAGTGGTGGGTGAAATGACGCATGATTCTTTGATGTGGGACCTCTCTCCTCTGTCTGGGTGCTGAGCCGAAATAACTGAAAGTGGCCTTCTCCAGTGGTGGGTGATATGACGCATGATTCCTTGCTGTGGGACCTCTTTCCTTCGTCTGGGTGCTGGGCCGAAATAACTGAAAGTGGCCTTCTCCAGTGGTGTGTGATATGACGCATGATTCCTTGCTGTGGGACCTCTCTCCTCTGTCTGGGTGCTGGGGCCTAAATAACTGAAAGTGGCCTTTTCCAGTGGTGGGTGATATGACGCCTTACTCCTTGGTGTGGGACCTCTCTCCTCTGTCTGGGTGCTGGGGCCTAAATAACTGAAAGTGGCCTTCTCCAGTGGTGGGTGATATTACGTCTTATTCTTTGCTGTGGGATCTCTCTCCTCTGCTGGGTGCTGGGTCCTAAATAACTGAAAGGGGCCCTCTCCAGTGGTGGGTGATATGACGCATGATTCCTTGCTGTGGGATCTCTCTCCTCTGTCTGGGTGCTGGGACTATATAACTGAAAGTGGCCTCCTCCAGAGGTGTGTGATATGACGCATGATTCCTTGCTGTGGGACCTCTCTCCTCTGTCTGGGTGCTGGGACTATATAACTGAAAGTGGCCTCCTCCAGAGGTGGGTGATATGACGCATGATTCCTTGCTGTGGGACCTCTCTCCTCTGTCTGGGAGCTGGGGCCTAAATAACTGAAAGTGTCCTCCTCCAGTGGTGGGTGATATGAGGCATGATTCCTTGCTGTGGGACCTCTCTCCTCTGTCTGGGTGCTGGGCCTAAATAATTGAAAGTGGCCTTCTCCAGTGGTGGGTGATATGACGTCTTATTCCTTGCTGTGGGACCTCTCTCCTCTGTCTGGGTGCTTGGGCCGAAAAAACTGAAAGTGGCCTTCTCCAGTGGTGGGTTATATGACGCATGATTCCTTGCTGTGGGACCTCTCTCCTCTGTTTGGGTGCTGGGGCCTAAATAACTGAAAGTGGCCTTCTCCAGTGGTGGGTGATATGACGCCTTGTTCTTTGCTGTGGGACCTCTCTCCTCTGTCTGGGTGCTGGGGCCGAAATAATTGAAAGTGGCCTCCTCCAGTGGTGGGTGATATGACGCATGATTCCTTGCTGTGGGACTCTCTCCTCAGTCTGGGTGCTGGGCCTGAATAATTGAAAGTGGCCTTCTCCAGTGGTGGGTGATATGACGCCTTATTCCTTGCTGTGGGACCTCTCTCCTCTTTCTGGGAGCTGGGCCTAAATAACTGAAAGTGGCCTTCTCCAGTGGTGGGTGATATGATGCATGATTCCTTGCTGTGGGACCTCTCTCCTCTGTATTGGTGCTAGGGCCTAAATAACTGAAAGTGGCCTTCTCCAGTGGTGTGTGATATGACCCCTTATTCCTTGCTGTGGGACCTCTCTCCTCTGTCTGGGTGCTGGGGCCGAAATAACTGAAAGTGGCCTTCTCCAGTGGTGGGTGATATGACGCCTTAATGCTTGGTGTGGGACCTCTCTCCTCTGTCTGGGTGCTGGGGCCTAAATAACTGAAAGTGGCCTTCTCCAGTGGTGGGTGATATGACGCCTTATTCCTTGCTGTGGGATCTCTCTCCTCTTTCTGGTTGCTTGGGCCGAAATAACTGAAAGTGGCCTTCTCCAGTAGTGGGTGATATGACGCATGATTCCTTACTGTGGGACCTCTTTCCTCCGTCTGGGTGCTAGGGCCTAAATAACTGAAAGTGGCCTTCTCCAGTGGTGTGTGATATGACGCATGATTCCTTGCTGTGGGACCTCTCTCCTCTGTCTGGGTGCTGGGGCCGAAATAACTGAAAGTGGCCTTCTCCAGTGGTGGGTGATATGACGCCTGATTCCTTGCTGTGGGACCTCTCCTCTGTCTGGGTGCTGGGGCCTAAATAACTGAAAGTGGCCTTCTCCAGTGGTGGGTGATATTACGCCTTATTCTTTGCTGTGGGATCTCTCCTCTGTCTGGGTGCTGGGTCCTAAATAACTGAAAGGGGCCTTCTCCAGTGGTGGGTGATATGACGCATGATTCCTTGCTGTGGGACCTCTCTCCTCTGTCTGGGTGCTGGGACTATATAACTGAAAGTGGCCTCCTCCAGAGGTGGGTGATATGACGCATGATTCCTTGCTGTGGGACCTCTCTCCTCTGTCTGGGTGCTGGGACCATATAACTGAAAGTGGCCTCTCCAGAGGTGGGTGATATGACGCATGATTCCTTGCTGTGGGACCTCTCTCCTCTGTCTGGGTGCTGGGACTATATAACTGAAAGTGGCCTCCTCCAGAGGTGGGTGATATGACGCATGATTCCTTGCTGTGGGACCTCTCTCCTCTGTCAGGGAGCTGGGGCCTAAATAACTGAAAGTGTCCTCCTCCAGTGGTGGGTGATATTAGGCATGATTCCTTGCTGTGGGACCTCTCTCCTCTGTCTGGGAGCTGGGCCTAAATAACTGAAAGTGGCCTTCTCCAGTGGTGGGTGATATAATGCCTTATTCCTTGCTGTGGGACCTCTCTCCTCTGTCTGGGAGCTGGGCCAAAATAACTGAAAGTGGCCTTCTCCAGTGGTGGGTGATATGATGCATGATTCCTTGCTGTGGGACCTATCTCCTCTGTATTGGTGCTAGGGCCTAAATGACTGAAAGTGGCCTTCTCCAGTGGTGGGTGATATGACCCCTTATTCATTGCTGTGGGACCTCTCTCCTCTGTCTGGGTGCTGGGGCCGAAATAACTGAAAGTGGCCTTCTCCAGTGGTGGGTGATATGACGCCTTATTCCTTGATGTGGGAACTCTCTCCTCTGTCTGGGTGCTGTGGCCTAAATAACTGAATGTGGCCTTCTCCAGTGGTGGGTGATATGACGCCTTATTCTTTGCTGTGGGATCTCTCTCCTCTGTCTGGGTGCTGGGACTAAATAACTGAATTTGGCCTTCTCCAGTGGTGGCTGATATGACGCCTTATTCCTTGCTGTGGGACCTCTCTCCTCTGTCTGGGTGCTGGGCCTAAATAACTGAAAGTGGCCTTCTCCAGTGGTGTGTGATATGATTCATGATTCCTTGCTGTGGGACCTCTCTCCTCTGTTTTGGTGCTAGGGCCTAAATAACTGAAAGTGGCCTTCTCCAGTGGTGGGTGATATGACACATTATTCCTTGCTGTGGGACCTCTCTCCTCTGTCTGGGTGCTTGGGCCGAAATAACTGAAAGTGGCCTTCTCCAGTGGTGGGTGATATGATGCCTTACTCCTTGCTGTGGGACCTCTTTCCTCTGTCTGGGTGCTAGGGCCTAAATAATTGAAATTGGCCTTATCCAGTGGTGGGTTATATGACGCATGATTCCTTGCTGTGGGACCTCTCTCCTCTGTCTGGTTGCTGGGGCCTAAATAACTGAATGTGGCCTTCTCCATTGGTGGGTGATATGACGCATGATTCCTTGCTGTGGGACCTCTCTCCTCTGTCTGGGTGCTGGGGCCGAAATAACTGAAAGTGGCCTTCTCCAGTGGTGGGTGATATAACCCCTTATTCCTTGCTGTGGGACCTCTCTCCTCTGTCTGGGTGCTGGGGCCTAAATAACTGAAAGTGGCCTTCTCCAGTGGTGGGTGATATGACGCCTTATTCCTTGATGTGGGAACTCTCTCCTCTGTCTGGGTGCTGGGGCCAAAATAACTGAATGTGGCCTTCTCCAGTGGTGGGTTATATGATGCATTATTCCTTTCTATGGGACATCTATCCTCTGCCTGGGTGCTGGGACCAAAATAAATGAAAGTGGCCATCTCCAGTGGTGGGTGATATGACGCATGATTCCTTGCTGTGGGACCTCTCTCCTCTGTCTGGGTGCTGGGGCCGAAATAACTGAAAGTGGCCTTCTCCAGTGGTGGGTGATATAACCCCTTATTCCTTGCTGTGGGACCTCTCTCCTCTGTCTGGGTGCTGGGGCCTAAATAACTGAAAGTGGCCTTCTCCAGTGGTGGGTGATATGACGCCTTATTCCTTGATGTGGGAACTCTCTCCTCTGTCTGGGTGCTGGGGCCAAAATAACTGAATGTGGCCTTCTCCAGTGGTGGGTTATATGATGCATTATTCCTTTCTATGGGACATCTATCCTCTGCCTGGGTGCTGGGACCAAAATAAATGAAAGTGGCCTTCTCCAGTGGTGGGTGATATGACGCATGATTCCTTGCTGTGGGACCTCTCTCCTCTGTCTGGGTGCTGGGGCCAAAATAACTGAAAGTGGCCTCCTCCAGTGGTGGGTGATATGACGCCTTACTCCTTGCTTTGTGACCTCTCTCCTCTGTCTGGGTGCTGTGGCCTAAATTTCTGAAAGTGGCCTTCTCCAGTGGTGGGTAATATGACGCCTTATTCCTTGCTGTGGGACCTCTCTCCTCTGTCTGGGTGCTGGGCCTAAATAACTGAAAGTGGCCTTCTCCAGTGGTGGGTGATATTACCCCTTATTCCTTGCTGTGGGACCTCTCTCCTCTGTCTGGGTGCTGGGGCCGAAATAACAAAGTGGACTTCTCCAGTGGTGGGTGATAAGACGCATGATTCCTTGCTGTGGGACCTCTCTCCTCTGTCTGGGTGCTGGGGCCGAAATAACTGAAAGTGGCCTTCTCCAGTGGTGGGTAATATGACGCATGATTCCTTGCTGTGGGACCTCTCTCCTCTGTCTGGGTGCTGGGGCCTAAATAACTGATAGTGGCCTTCTCCAGTGGTGGGTGATATGACGCCTTATTTCTTGCTGTTGGACCTCTCTCCTCTGTCTGGGTGCTGGGGCCGAAATAACTGAAAGTGGCCTTCTCCAGTGGTGGGTAATATGACGCATGATTCCTTGCTGTGGGACCTCTCTCCTCTGTCTGGGTGCTGGGGCCTAAATAACTGAAAGTGGCCTTTTCCAGTGGTGGGTGATATGACGCCTTACTCCTTGGTGTGGGACGTCTCCTCTGTCTGGGTGCTGGGGCCGAAATAACTGAAAGTGGCCTTCTCCAGTGGTGGGTGATATGACGCCTTATTCTTTGCTTTGGGATCTCTCTCCTCTTTCTGGGTGCTGGGACTAAATAACTGAATGTGGCCTTCTCCAGTGGTGGCTGATATGACGCATGATTCCTTGCTGTGAGACCTCTCTCCTCTGTCTGGGTGCTGGGCCTAAATAACTGAAAGTGGCCTTCTCCAGTGGTGGGTGATATGACGCATGATTCCTTGCTGTGAGACCTCTCTCCTCTGTTTTGGTGCTAGGGCCTAAATAACTGAAAGTGGCCTTCTCCAGTGGTGGGTGATATGACGCATGATTCCTTGCTGTGGGACCTCTCTCCTCTGTTTGGGTGCTGGGGCCGAAATAACTGAAAGTGGCCTTCTCCAGTGGTGGGTGATATGACCCTTTATTCCTTGCTGTGGGACCTCTCTCCTCTGTCTGGGTGCTGGGGCCGAAATAACTGAGTGGCCTTCTCCAGTGGTGGGTGATATGACGCATGATTCCTTGCTGTGGGACCTCTCTTCTCTGTCTGGGTGCTGGGGCCGAAATATCTGAAAGTGGCCTTCTTCAGTGGTGGGTGATATGACGAAGGATTCCTTGCTGTGGGACCTCTCTCCTCTGTCTGGGTGCTGGGACTAAATTACTGAAAGTGGCCTTCTCCAGTGGTGGATGATATGACACATGATTCTCTACTATGGGACATCTCTCCAATTGATATTGGTTGATTTTTATTTATTTTATTATATTTTATCTCATTTCCCTATCCACATTTGTTTGCAGGGCATTTACCTACATTTTACTGCCTTTTGCAGCCCTCTAGCCCTTTCCTGGACTATTTTACAGCCTTTTTAGTGCCCAAAAGTTCGGGTCCCCGTTGACTTCAATGGGGTTCGGGTTCGGGATAAAGCTCGGGTCAAGTTCGGATCCCGAACTCGAACATTTTCGGGAAGTTCGGCCGAACTTCTCGAACCCGAATATCCAGGTGTTCGCTCATCTCTATTCATAATACAAACTTGGCTAATTTAATTGCTGAATTTGATTGGGTGGATATCTGGCGACTATTGAATCTGGAGGAAATAACTTATTCTTGCTACTCAAAAACACATCAAACTTGGTCAAGGA
>CM065592.1:292347148-292425463 GCA_033119425.1 Bufotes viridis
GGAATCATGCGTCATATCACCCACCACTGGAGAAGCCACATTCAGTTATTTCGGCCCCAGCACCCAGAAAGAGGAGAGAGGTCTCACAGCAAGGAATAAGGGGTCATATCACCCACCACTGGAGAAGGCCACTTTCATTTATTTAGGCCCCAGCACCTAGAAAGAGGAGAGAGGTCCCACAGCAAGGAATGATACGTCATATCACCCACCACTGGAGAAGGCCACTTTCAGTTATTTTGGCCCAGCACCCAGACAGAGGAGAGAGGTCCCACAGCAAGGAATTATGCGTCATATCACCCACCACTGGAAAAGGCCACTTTCAGTTATTTAGTCTCAGCACCCAGACAGAGGAGTGAGGTCCCACAGTAAGGAATCATGAGTCATATCACCCACCACTGGAGAATGCCACTTTCAGTTATTTTGGCCCCAGCACCCAGACAGAGGAGAGTGGTCCCACAGCAATGAGTAAGGCGTCATATCACCCACCACTGGAGAATGCCCCTTTCAGTTATTTAGGCCCTAGCACCAATACAGAGGAGAGAGGTCCCACAGCAAGGATTCATGCATCATATCACCCACCACTGGAGAAGGCCACTTTCAGTTATTTTGGCCCATCTCCCAGACAGAGGAGAGAGGTCCCACAGCAAGGAATAAGGCGTCATATCACCCACTACTCTAGAAGGCCACTTTCAATTATTTAGGCCCAGCACCCAGACAGAGGACAGAGGTCCCACTGCAAGGAATCATGCTACATATCACCCACCACTGGAGGAGGCCACTTTCAATTATTTCGGCCCCAGCACCCAGACAGAGGATAGAGGTCCCACAGCAAAGAACAAGGCGTCATATCACCCACCACTGAAGAAGGCCACTTTCAATTATTTTGGCCCCAGCACCCAGACAGAGGAGAGAGGTCCCACAGCAAGGAATCATGCGTCATATCACCCACCACTGGAGAAGGCCACTTTCAGTTATTTCGGCCCAGCACCCAGTCAGAGGAGAGTGTTCCCACAGCAAGGAATCATGCGTCATATCACCCACCAACGGAGAAGGCCACTTTCAGTTATTTCGGCCCCAGCACCCAGACAGAGGAGAGAGATTTCCCACAGCAAGGAATCATGCGTCATATCAACCACCACTGGAGAAGGCCACTTTCAGTTATTTCGGACCCAGCACCCAGACCGAGGATACAGGTCCCACTGCAAGGAATCATGCGTCATTTCACCCACCACTGGTGAAGGCCACTTTCAGTTATTTCGGCCCAGCCGAAATATATCCTTTGTAGGACACTATGAAACTTGGCCAGCCAGAGCTGAAACCACTGATTTATGGTATTGCTATTTTGGCAATTGAATTTCACCCCAGAACAAAATATACCCTTTTACGGACAGATTAACACTTGGCCTGCAACAGCTGGGACACCAGATTCAGGGTATTGCTATTTTGGCAATTGAATTTCACCCCACAACAAAATATATGTTTTTGCGGACACTATGAAACTTGGCCAGCCACAGCTGAAACCACTGATTTATGGTATTTCTATTTTGGCAATTGAATTTCACCCCAGAACAAAATATATGTATTTGCGGACACTATGAAACTTGGCCAGCCACAGCTGAAACCACTGATTTATGGTATTGCTATTTTGGCAATTGATTTGCACCCCAGAACAAAATATATAATTTGCAGGACACTATGAAACTTGGCCAGCCACAGTTGAAGCCACTGATTTATGGTATTGCTATTTTGGCAATTGAATTTCACCCCAGAACAAAATATACCCTTTTACGGACATATTAGCACTTGGCCTGCAACAGCTGGGACACCAGATTCAGGGTATTGCTATTTTGGCAATTGAATTTCACCCCACAACAAAATATATGTTTTTGCAGACACTATGAAACTTGGCCTGCAACAGCTGGGACACCAGATTCAGGGTATTGCTTTTATGGCAATTGAATTTCACCCCACAACAAAATATATGTTTTTGCGGACACTATGAAACTTGGCCTGCAACAGCTGGGACACCAGATTCAGGGTATTGCTATTTTGGCAATTGAATTTCACCCCACAACAAAATATATGTTTTTGTGAACACTATGAATCTTGGCCAGCCACAGCTGAAACCACAGATTTATGGTATTGCTATTTTGGCAATTGAATTTCACCCCAGAACAAAATATATTTTTTTGTGGACACTATGAAACTTGGCCAGCCACAGCTGAAACCACTGATTTATGGTATTGCTATTTTGGCAATTGAATTTCACCCCAGAACAAATTATATTTTTTGCGGACACTATGAAACTTGGCCTGCAACAGCTGGGATACCAGATTCAGTGTATTGCTATTTTGGCTATTGAATTTCACCCCACAACAAAATATATGTTTTGGCGGACACTATGAAACTTTACCAGCGACAGCTGAAACCACTGATTTATGGTATTGCTATTTTGGCAATTGAATTTCACCCCAGAACAAAATATATAGTTTGCAGGACACTATGAAATTTGGCCAGCCAGCCACAGCTGAAACCACTGATTTATGGTATTGCTATTTTGGCAATTGAATTTCACCCCAGAACAAAATATATGTTTTTGCGGACACTATGAAACTTGGCCAGCCACAGCTGAAACCACTGATTTATGGTATTGCTATTTTGGCAATTGAATTTCACCCCACAACAAAATATATAATTTGCAGGACACTATGAAACTTGGCCAGCCACAGCTGAAACCACTGATTTATGGTATTGCTATTTTGGCAATTGAATTTCACCCCAGAACAAAATATATGTTTTTGCGGACACTATGAAACTTGGCCAGCCACAGCTGAAACCACTGATTTATGGTATTGCTCTTTTGGCAATTGAATTTCACCCCAGAACAAAATATCTGTTTTTGCGGACACTATGAAACTTGGCCTGCAGCAGCTGGGACACCAGATTCAGGGTATTGCTATTTTGGCAATTAACTTTCACCCCAGAACAAAATATATCCTTTGCAGGACACTATGAAACTTGGCCAGCCACAGCTCAAACCCTTGATTTATGGTATTGCTATTTTGGCAATTGAATTTGACCACAGAAAATAATCTATCCTTTGCCAGACAGCAGACAGTATTATACTTGGCTAGCCAAAGCTGGAACTCCAGATTTAGGGGATTGGTATTTGGGCAATTGTATTTAACCCCTTAATAAAATATAGACATTGCTATCCTGAGTTTCTAGGGGTGACAATTAGCACAGCCAAGCCCCTGATGTAGGATATAGCAAAAAAAAACTAGTATTGATGGATTGATGGACTTGGTGGCAGCTTGTTCTGGTGCACCACAAGTCACAAAATGGCCACCGATCAACCCAGAAAATAAGTGACAGAAAAATGTTCTGTGCAGGCTTAAAACCAGTGAACAAGTAACTAGCAGAAGTTCAATCATTCACAGCTGTAGATCGATCAGTTCATTAGGTGCTGTTGCTGACTTTTTCCTGCCTAATCTCGCCCTCACAGAAGCTGCGTCCTCTCCCTACACTAATCAGAGCAGTGTGACGTGTGGCGCTACGTGACTCCAGCTTAAATAGAAGGCTGGGTCACATGCTGCACTTGGCCAATCACAGCCTTGCCATTAGTAGGCATGGCTGTGATGGGCTCTTAGGGCAAGAAGTAAAACGCTAGCTGATTGGCTGCTGTGCAGCCCTTCAGAAAGCGGGAAGTAATCGCCGAATAACAAACCCGAACCCGAACTATTTTGAAAATGTTCGGGTTCGGGTCCGTGTCCCGAACACCCCAAAATTCGGTACAAACCCGAACTATGCTCCAAACTGTTCGCTCAACACTATTAGTATTCAGTAATTTGAATAATTTAGAATACAATATTTGCATTTTTGTAATCGTGTAGGGGCATCAAGCTATTTTCATACAGGTTTTATTTGGTAGAATTTTCGAATATGTAGAATATAGTGATCTATTATCCATGCAAATTATTTTTTTTTTTTCTATAGTGTATGAGGTGACTCATCATTATCATTTTCCCTCCCTTCTCCTAGCTTGAATAGCCAATGAGAAGGCTTTGTCACAACTTAGCAACATCCCTAACAACCAATAGGAAACTTGACTACCCCTTCACTCCATAAGTGACAACATCACCCAGCAGCCATTTTGTGGTGTTGATTTGTTGGAGCTTGGAGCTGTGCTATTTTGTCTGCTGTGCGATTTATATTATCTGGATTTAGCAGAATAATATAGATAGTGTTAGGGCCTAGTGTAGAAGATAGGGTTCAGTGCAGGGTTAAGTGTAGGGCATCGAGTTAGGTAGGTAGCTGTAATATAGATAGATAGATAGATAGATAGATAGATAGATAGATAGATAGATAGTGCTTGATAGTTTAGGTTAGGTATTAGGGCTACAGATAGGGAATAGTAAAGTTTAGATTTTTCAGGGCAGCGTGTAGTTTTGGTTAGTTAGTGATATAGTATAGTGTAGGGTCTATCTGTCTGTTTTGTCTGTCAGTTAGTGTCCGTCCAGTTAGTGTACTAGTTTTATTTTTTTTCCATTATTTTTAAATTTTAAAAACTCTTTTAGTCTAAGTTAGTGTCTGTGTCAGGTTAAAAAAAAATAAAAAAATTGAAGTCTTATATGTTTTTCATTTAGTCTAGTTCTGTCTGTCCTCCGTTAAAAAAAAAACAACTTTTTTTTTGTCTGTGTGTCAGTTAGTGTCTGTCTTAGGTTTAAAAACAATAGAAAATACAAAAAAAAGTTTATAGGTTTACGTGTTTAGTGTAGTTTTTTCTGTCCTACGTTAAAAAAAAAAAACGTCTTGTAGTCTCTGTGTGTCAGTTACTGATTGTATCAGGTTAAAAAAAGAGTTTACGTTTTAAGTGTTTGGCATTTAGTGTAGTTTTGTTAGTCGTCCGTAAAAAAAAAAACGTTTTTTTGTCTCTGTGTGTCAGTTAGTGTCTGTCTTAGGTTTTAAAGTTTTACGTGTTTTGGGTTTAGTGTAGTTTTGCCAGTCCTCCGTAAAAAAAAAAAAAAAAGTTTTTTAGTCTCTGTGTCTGTTAGTTTAGTCTTAGGTTAAAAAAAAATAATTTGATAGCTTTACGTGTTTAGTCTCGTGTGTTACAGTTTTCGTCCTTTAATTTTTCACCCATTGTCCCCACCCCAATAAAGTTTTCTCCTAATCCCCAGTATGAGTGTACCGGGCCGTGCAGTCAGCCGTGGAAGTGGTCTGGGTAACAGGGGAGTGGGTTCCCGCGCTGGACCACTCCCAACACGGGGCCGCTCCTCAAGCCACGGACAGGCAGGGGCAGGTGGCAGGGATGTCCGCCTGATCCAGTGATTTTTTTTTACAAGTGGCAGCCGGCCCATAACTTCCCAGGATGCAGAGGCTGTCTTTGCTCTTGTGGCCGATTCGAGTGCCACGGAGTCATCTGCCCCGGCTGCCAGCAACTGCAGCACTCCTCCTCTTGTAGAACCAAACCCTAGCTCCCAAGAATTGTCCCCTCTCTTGTTCGAAGAGTTTGAGACTGAGAGGGACATCTTGGGGGAGGCAATGCAGGAGGCGGAAATACTGTTCAGCCCTGAGGATGGGCAGGACCTGTTGGAAGGGATTGGGGATGAGGAGGAGGAGGGGCCTAGAAATCCCCCTGTGAAATCCCTTCCAACTGGTGCGGGTAGTGTTAGCCACACAACCCCTGCACCTATTTAGACCACAGGCACCAGCGAGGGGACAGCGGAGCCCGGTCAGGGGCTCCATGTCAGCTGTTCCCGTCAGTCCACCACAGGTTGGCCCTTGGTCTGACATATCAGGGGGTGAAGAGGAGGGTGACCCGGAATGGGTGCCACCTCCTTTGTCAGGTGACGGCAGCACCGATTAAGGTAGGCACCCGAGGCAAATGGTGCGCCAGGTCACCAGGGAGCCCAGTGTCAGGGGCTCCACTGGTAATGGCAGCAGGAGTAGGCAGCAGCAGCCAGCTCCACCTGTGCGCACCGAGCCCAAACAGACACAAGCCAGCACCACCCCATCTGACAGGAGGTTGGTGCGGAAGTCGCCTGTTTGGGCTTACTTCACCCTGGCAGCAGATGATGTCACAGTTGGCATTTGTAAGCTGTGCAGAGAGGGAGATCTATGGCTCGGCTGGGTACCACAGCCCTCAACCAGCACATCCGAGTCAACCACTGGTGGGAGTGGGAACAGATGCGGGGTGGTCAAAGCAGCAGTGCCACCAGCAGTGTGCAGGAGACAGCAGCTCCTGCCACTGTACTGCAGCCACCCCAACCCCTTCCACCAACTCATTCCCACTCCCCCACTCCCTCTAATAGAGGTACTGGTACCGGCAGCCATACCTCTGACTCCACTGCACCCTCCTCTGCCGTCCGGCGCCAGCCATCTATTGCAGATGCTTTTGAACGCACCGCGCCCTACGCCCCCGGGGACCGTCGCGTGTGTTCACTCAATGGGCTCCTGGCAAGGGTTATCGCCCAACATCTGCTGCCTTACAATCTGGTGGATAGCAATCCATTCAGGCAGATGTTGGAGCAGGCCCAACCCAGATGGCGTGTCCCCAGCTGCTATTACTTTGCCAGGACCGGCGTCCCTGCCCTTCACCAGCACATTGTGCGGAATGTATCCCTGTCGCTGGATCATGCTGTCAGCGACAGGGTGCATCTCACAATGGATGGCTGGACCAGCAGGCATGGGCAGGGACGCTATATTTGCTTCACAGCCCATTGGGTGTCCCTCCAAGGCGCCGGGGAGGGATTGGCGGCATCTGATTTTGTGGTGCCGCCGCGCGGTGTCCAGGGGAGAACTGCTGCTCTCCCACTAGCCACTGTCTCCACAGCAGCTGAGCCCCCCAGCAAGCGTCCCCGTTGCTACGCAAGTGTGGGGCACGTCTGCTGCCAGGCCGTGCTCCAGCTTGTGAGCTTAGGGGACCGGAGACACACTGGACCTGATGTTCTGTCCGCACTACAGGCTCAGGTTCAGAAGTGGCTGACACCTCGAAGGCTCCAAGCAGGTATGGTTGTCTGTGACAACGGCAGCAACCTACTCGCCGCCCTTCATGCTGGCAGTCTGACCCACGTGCCCTGCATGGCACATGTCCTCAACCTAGTAGTACAGAAGTTCCTTTGTACGTACCCAGGGTTGAGTGACATTGTGCTGAGGGTACGTAGGATTGCCAGCCACTTCAGACGCTCCCCAACTGCCGCCGCGTCCCTGTACAAACTACAGAGGGACAACAGCCTGCCCCCCCACAGGCTGATTGTGGACAGTGTGACGCGGTGGAACTCCACCCTCCACATGCTGGAGAGGTTGTGGGAGCAGCAACGGGCGGTGAGGGAATACCTGCTGGACCTAGGCACTTCAGGGCCATCACACCCACTCCCCTACATCACCAATGCGGAGTGGGGGCAGATGCAGCAGGTCTGCCACGTGCTGGCCCCATTCGAGCAGGCAACAAAGATGGTCAGCAGGGAGCATGTCGGTCTGAATGACGTGCTCCCCCTAGTGTTCCTGCTGGACAGGACACTAGATCGCCTGCTCGAAGCTGGGGAGAGTGCCTTGGTGGAGCATGAAGAGTCAACCATGCTCCACCAGGACCAGGCCCAGGATGAGGAGGAGGAGGAGGAGGAATCAGTGTATGTCCAGGAGTCTGGGCCTGGTCAGGAGGGAGAGCCGGTGCTGGGGGCACTGTTAGTCCGGGGGTGGGGCATCTCCGACCAGGAGCAGCAGAATCAGCAGCAGGAAGACCAAGAGGTCATGGTCCAGGGCAGTCGTGAAGAGTCACAGCGGGCTGTGCTCTTCCCCATGGCTGCCCATATGTTGCGATGCCTCAGGAGGGACCCCCGGATCAACAAATTTAAGGAGAGGGAAGACATTTGGTTGGCCACCCTTTTAGACCCTCGCTGCAAGGGGTAACTGGAGCAGTTCATCCCAGCCAACCGGAGGCAGGCCCGTCTTGAAAAATTGCGGGCCTGTCTGACCCACCGGCTGGAAGAGGCATACCCTTGGCCTCAAGCTCCAGTTCTCCCCGCCCATCTGACCCAGCAGGCGGCTTTCACCAGCAGCACCAGCCGAGCAGGTGACCTTCTGGGTGAGATGAGGCTCTTCTACCAGTCTGTGCGACTTAGTACCAGCAGCAGCATCAGTCACCACCAGCGGCTGGCCCGCATGGTGGCAGACTACATGGGGTCGGTAGGTGCTTCTGACAGCATGACCCCATGGAGTACTGGGTTGCCAGGCTGGACACCTGCCGTGAGCTCTCTCAGTATGCGCTGGAGTTATTATCTTGCCCCCCCTCCTGCGTACTGTCTGAGCGGGCATTCAGCGCGGCAGGTGGGGTGGTCACGGACAAGCGGACCTGTCTGTCCACAGACTCAGTGGACAGACTCACATTCATTAAGATGAATGAGTCCTGGATCGGCAGTGACTTCATGGCCCTGAAGTGTCCCTTGTCCATCCCTCTCCTTTGCTCTCCCTCCCAAACTCCATTGTTTTTTAATTGTTTCCTCTGTTTTTATCTTTATATGAATTACTTTTATTATTTATTTATTGATATTTATTTGATATATATTTTTGTCAAGTTTGTATCATGTATATATTAATTTAATTTTTTAATTATGAATTTGTTTTGAACATGTTGAGTTACATTTGGGCCTTTAAACATAATGTCTGCTGCTGCCTGTGCTGCTGAATTTGGCCAAGCTACATGTGGCCATGATAATACACCACTTCTTAAAACCTGGTTGGGAACTGAGAACATGACCTAGCAGCCAATCCTTTACAGCTTTACAGTTTAAACACTCCCTGACAAAATTCTCCCCGCTGCCTGTGATACATTTACCTTACACAATGGGTTGATGTAATTATCACAGGCAGGAGAATACATAGTTTTAAACAATGTCTTCTGTCCTGGAGACAACAGAGGAGTCATTCAATTATTTCTCAGGACAAAGGGAAATCTCCAATACACACGCGGGGACAATAGGACAGACATCACTATTCAAATATACAATGTCCCAACCATTACAGTAAATATAGACATTTAACATATCCCCAGATGGCTTGGATCTGAGCGCTCAATATATCCAAACAGCGCTCAGATGCCACAAACACAGCCAAATCACCATGGGGTTTACGTTTAGCATGGGCTGATGAGAGGGGCCATAATCCTGGGGCAAGAGGCTGGCAACAAGGCTTCTCCAGCACCCATTGGCCAGGTTGGTTTCGCTACACTGCCGTTGATGCTGCTGCATGTCATGAAAATTTTGAGTTACATTTGAGCCTTTTAAAATAACATCTGCTGCTGCCTGTGCTGCCGAATTGGGCCAAGCTACATGTTGCCCTGATAATACACCACTCCTTAAATCCTGATGTTGATGCTGCTGCATGTCATGAAAATTTTGACTTACATTTGAGCCTTTTAACATAACGTCTGCTGCTGCCTGTGCTGCCGAATTGGGCCAAGCTACATGTTGCCCTGATAATACACCACTCCTTAAATCCTGCCGTTGATGCTGCTGCATGTCATGAAAATGTTGAGTTACATTTGATCGCACAGGGAACAATCATAGAGTCCTTCATGCCTTTTTTAAAGTAAATTTCGATTGGGTTATTTTATTTTTTATTATAAACTGGAAGTGTGCTTACCTGCCAGTGCCTGGCGTTATTCTGCCTAGTTACAAATGGAAACTTATGAGTCAGCATTCTAGTACTGTGTTAACTCTAGATGCTGTATGTCCTGATCGTGTGTAGACAACCATCATGGACCTGATTTTATCTTTTGCACTTTAACAAGTATAGAATTATGAATTCTCTTAACCTGGTTTGCATGTTTCGTATTCTCGCATGTGCTCAGCTTATTTATGTATTGTCAATATTTAGACAATAGAATATTTATTTAAATAATCTTTTTAAAAAAACATTTTATCTAGCGTTGTTCGGCTTCATTCACAAAATGAAATGATTTAACTTTATTTTATTATTTTTTATTTTAAATTAAGTGTGGTTTGGGGCGGCTATGTTGTGGTTCACGCTGTAGCACGGTGTGGACCGCATGTGGCCTTCCCTTGTCAAAAGGTCTTGTGCAGTTGGCATTGTACTGGACTGATTGATGAACCTACGAAAATGTATATATTTAATTTTTTTTAATTTTTTTTTGTTGTCACACGGATTTAGGATCCAACACGTTGTCTGTCGTTCTGGGAGGGATGACTGACTTCCGTGTTGACTTCTCTACATGGTTGGGTGTGACTGGCGTTATACTCATCCGTGTAGAAATCCGGTTTTGTGAATGGAGCCATGTAGCAACATGCAAATATGTATAGGTACTTTTCTTGTTTATGTTACTTATTGGCAATTATGTAATGAGGATTTGCACATGCTAATTATATATAACCACTGCTTTAAGATTTTTAGTATAAACTGTGTACTATATGATGTTCTTGAAGACATGTCACCGGTTAGAGAATTCATATAATCATAGTCATGTAATCAATCATATGTTTCTATCTGTATGGCGGAAGCAATGCTACAACATGCAAATTATTAAAAAATTGGACGCTATCGAAGATCCATGCTGGTTAGTTCTTACCCCTACCATTTTATTGTTCCAAGATTGTTCCTTTTTTTTGTTTTATATTTCTGATAACAAGATTTGATTGTAAAGAAATTTTTGGAATTTGTAAAAGTTTATAATTTTGCTAATTTGATAAATCAAACAAGGTTTTTTGTAGTTATTATTACTCTGTTCAAGTTTTTTATTTTAATAGTTAATTGTTTGATGAAAAAATACATTTATTATTTACGGTAATTTGAAATTTATGTTACTACATAAAATAATTGTTACTAGGAAAATTAAACAAAAAGTTTATTTTAAATGTAACTCTGGACTATTAGAATGCTTTGCTTTGTACTTAATATTTAATACAAGCCTTACCAATGACTACTACTATCGTGATCCATTTGAGTTATGTGTAGGCCTCATACTACCCTATTTATATATACCTGCGGATGCTGTATGTCAGGATACTGATGAGTTTGGGAACGGACTCTAGGGGCCTTTACTTAAAAAAAATGTTTAACAATTATAGTGAAAACTTCAAACTTTTTTAATTTTAAAAAATAAAAAAGATACAAATCTTAATAGGGCAATGCCCTCATATTTTTCACAATTTTTTTAAGATCCCCCACGGCCATGGCATGCCTCTCCTCCATTTCTCGCATGCCGTTCGAGAACTGGAGCTTGATCTCCCGCAGCTTCCGGAGATGCTGCTCCCGGAAGGCCTTCACCGCAGTCTGGTGCTCCCTCTCCATGTCCTTAATTTTTTGTTACATTTCTTTCAATACTGTAAAAGAATGAAAACAATAAATAAATAAAATAGACGGTGTCATTTCAGAAGAAACCACAGGATGTTGGCTTGAAATATGATTGGCTGTTGGTGGCTCCACCCACTTTTTTGAATTTTAATCTCAGTCCTCCAGTGACCAACTTTGCAAAGTTTGTAAACTGTGCCAATAAAAGTCTAAGAGCAGCGGCAGTTTGAATTTTTCCCATTTAAACAAATGCCTGAAATTTGATTGGGCAGTGTAGACTCCGCCCACTTTTTTTATAAATTTTAATCCCAGTCACCTAGTAACCCACAGTGCCAAGTTTGGGGACCCTGGCTTAAATGCCATGAGAATGACAGCTTTTTAACGTTTTCACACTGAAATCAACAGTCAAAATTTGATTGGTTGTTTGTGGCTCTGCCACTTTTTAATGTCCCCCAAATTTGACACAAATTTTCAGGGTGACCCCATGACTAAGTGACCCAAGTTTGGTGACTTTAACTTGAAAGCTGAAGGAGTGACAAAACGTAATAGTTTTCCTATGAAAGTCGATGGGACAAAATGGGGTCTCCGAGGGGCCGCTCCAGGGGCCCGGAGGGTGGGATCGGTTAACAAAGCACAAGCAAAGTTTGTTAACTGTACTCCTAAAACTGTGGGAGGAGTAGCGTATAGAAAATTGCTAAATTTTCATTGGCCAATGGTATCTCCGCCCACTTTGGGCTGCCCCCCCCCCCAAAGATACCCGTTTATTCGGGTTGACACCAACAATATCTGGTCCAAGTTTTGGGAATAATCATGGCTGCTCGGTATGTCTCAATGGGAATGTATGCCTCAGTGAATCAGTACGCCTGTAACTATAGGTTTCAGGGAGGTTTTCTTTAGAAATTATTTTGGGCCTGGGTTTTATTAGTCAGAGACATTGGGTGGGACAGGTCACACCCGTACTACATCTTGGGGTGTACATAACATTGTGGTCTAAAAGGCTGTTAAAATGCAGTGTGGATAGGCGAACGCAGAACAATCCTAGAGGGGAACCAGACCTCTGGAAGACTGTAAAGAGTGTTGAGCTAGTACTTTTTTGATCTCCCGCTTGTACCGAACTGTAAATGTGGGACTATAGGTTCTCTGATATGTGTGGGCTGAAGAAAGATTATTAGTAAAGCTTTAACAAGCTTATTGTTTGCTCCAAAAAAGGGTGTCTATGGTGAAGACTAAACTGACACGTGTGTGTGTGTGAACAGTGAGTGAGTGAAAACAACCACAGCACATACTTACACTCCTTGTGGGGGGTGGTGATGAGCTCCTCTTCTTCTTCCTCCTCCTCCTCTGGGGGGCTAGGGGCATGTTGTTGCCCTGAGGGTCTGGCCTCCTCCTCCTCCTCTCACGCAGAGACCTCCCACACCTGCTGTCTGGGAGGCCTGCGCCTGACAGCAGGCAAAGGAACACCTATAATAAAAAATTTTACTACTTTTAGAAAAAAATCTAAAAACAAAAATGTACATATGTTTTACATTACTTTTGTATCTTTATTCCAACACTCAGTAATCATTATACCTGGGCATTTTTGGTCCCGGATATCGCGGATTCTTTCCGGGTGCCTCCTTTTCATATCTGACCATTTTTTCCAAATTGCCAGACGCTTATGCTTTCCGTCATAATCCCGCCACAGCTCATAGCCGAGCCTGCGAACAATGTGGTTCTTCTCGGCATGGGAGCGGGTCAGGTCGTAGCCCTGCTCCAACATATGCTGCAGTATAAAAAAAAAGCACATAATCAGATTTTATAACGGTAACTTTAAATCTAATATTTCACTTTCAAACACTAATAATTTTTGGTTTGGTGGTTGAGATGATAAATAAATGTTGGTGACTATGGCTAAGGCAGCGCATGGCGAGAGATTCCCTGGGCTTAAACTACGACATGCAAAGCTTTCAGTTAGACTGTCTCTCGCCGTGCGCTGCCTTGCTGCTGCCGTACCGCCGCCCACTCCAGCATTATAGTCAATAAGGACAAAGCGTCATTCTAGGGGCGTAGGTGAACTAGCGGCAGTACGGATCCGACAGGCTGTTCATCCCCCTGGAATAGTCAGACGTACTCCCCTGCCGCTAATGTTAAAGTCACTTAATCTTATTTTTTTTTTTATTTGGGATTGTGTTGAAATTGTATGTGTGTGTAGTATGAGATATTGGATATTGGCCATCTGAGGAGAGATGTACCCGTCTAGTGAAGTGACGGTACGGTATGGGGTGTAAGGCTGGTTCACGTCCCCGTGGTGCACCCTGGGTAACGCTAAATGAACCAGCAAATACTGAATGTCAAACATTACTTCTCCTGGCCAACGGGACACTTATTAGAATCTATATACTAGGCATCCTCAAACTGCGGCCCTCCAGCAAACTGTGGCCCTCCAGCAAACTGCGGCCCTCCAGCAAACTGCGGCCCTCCTGCTTTTTCTAAACTAAAAATCACATCATTCTATGACAGCCTACAGCTATCATCCTATAGAGGGGCATCATGGGAGTTGTAGTTTTACAACAGCTGGAGGGCCGCAGTTTGAGAATGCCTGCTATAGACTGTGTATGTGTGTGTGTGTTCAGGGTGGGGGGTAGTCAGAGGTAGTGTGGGTTTGAGGGGGGCTCTGGTGGTATGTAGTGGTGGGTATATAGTGTGGGTATATTGTGTGAGGCGGAAGATTAGATATGCAATGTGAAGCGGGTCAGAGGTGGTGTGGGTTTGAGGGGGGGGTCTGGTGGTATGTAGTGGTGGGTATATAGTGTGGGTATATTGTGTGAGGCGGAAGATTAGATATGCAATGTGAATCATATATAGATTTATCTGCTATCCGTTTTTTTTTAACCATTAGAAAACGTGGTGTGGTGTTAAACAGGCAGGATATGCTCGAACCCACATGCGGTTGTGCATATATATAGGGAGCACATCCTGCACTTGTAGTCTGTTACTGATGGCAATCAACAGCAAAAAATGCATACAATGGAAGATGCCAGCAACGGACTACAAGTACCACAATAACCATCCTACATAAGGTAACAATTATGTGGATGTGGAGAACAATCAGAAACTTAACAATAGCAAAGGCTGGCTGGCATCTTCCATTGTATGCATTTTTTTTGCTGTTGATTGCCATCAGAAACGGATTTCCGGCATCAGGATCCCCTGGGCACCCGTAGAAGGCAGGTCCCAATGCCGTGCAAGGCCCCTGCCCCCCATGCATGTAGCAGTGTAGTTTTGTCGTCATACATCATATGACTGAATATTTAAGGACCTTAATACTATTGAAACTTGTGATCACTTGTTATGGCAACCTGGGGACATGCCAGCTTCTATTGGCTGATAAGGGACATGTGGCCGTGTGGGTGGCAGTTTGCGGCTTGTTTTGGCCAATGCAGGTCATTTTTGGGGGAATATCTCAGGAATAATACGTCCTATAGAGCTGAGCCCTGGTCTAAAACCTTCCCAGACACCTGATGTACCGTCTGCCAAACTTAGTGAAGATCGGTCCAGTCGTTTGGTCGGCCATAAATAACAGACAGACAGAAACTCATTTTTATATATATTAGAGATTAGTAGATATTAATGATTTGGGGCAATAAGTATTGTTTTTGAATGCCAACAATACTTGTTTCCACAAATCATTTCTATGTAAGCACTGCAGTAAGCAAACTATGTGAAATGAGATTTTATATGTATTGCAAAAATTTGAGAGTGTTTTACATTTGAATGTTACAAGCGTGTCACATGTACTTATAGCTGTAATGTAATGTTCAATAACTTACTGTGATCAGGATATCTTCCTCCTCTCTGGTAAAATTGTTGCCCACCATCTTTTTTCGCATTGATCGCATGCACCAGAACAAAACGTGTTGTAACTGCTCCCAGGAAGAAGCAATGCCTGTAAGTGCGCGTGCGCATACGCATAAGCATGCGCACAAACACGCGCATAAACACGCGCACGCGCACATACGGATAAGTTAAGTTACTGCCGCCTAACTTGAATAATAACATCTGTACGCACACAAATATTTCTATGGAATTATTCGCATTAAAGTCGCTTTGTACGGATACAGAACTACAAATACGATTGGCTTGTTCGAAGTAGCGAATATGGTGAATGCGAATATATTGCTATATTCGCTAATTCAAAAAATGCATTTGCAATAGGAAAGTTGCCTATTGACAGCTCCAAGTTGGATGCGCAATGCAAATTTTTTTTTTTTTTTTTTTACAATGAACAGAATATGAAGTTGAAGACGACTAGGTATTCTGATTATTGAAAAAATAATGGTAATTTTTTTTTCGCAATGCGCATCCAACTTAGAGTATTTGTTCATGTTTGCAAGCCAGTAGGAGATATGCCTTTATATTAGAAGTTCAATTCGCGTAATGCAAATAAAATATTGGCATATTATTCGTGATTATTTTAATAATGACGAATATTTGATTTCGGTGAATATATTATGAATATTCTTTCGAATATTCGCGAATATCGTGAATTCGAATTTGGCACCTCCCGCTCATCACTACTGCTCACAATTAAGGAGGATGCTTTGAATGTGGCAGATGAGGTAATAGGGGAGGAGATGACACAGGGTGATAGCCAGACCTCCCACAGTTCGTCTTCTCAGCGCGAATTGGGCCATGAAGAGGAGGGGGAGCTGGAGACACTTGCCTCTGCTGCAGAGGCTAGTACCCATGGAACTTTAATTCCATCTGTTCAGCGTGGATGGACAGAAGAGGAGGAGGAGGAGGATGAGGGAATGGAGAGTCATCCCGAAGTGGACATCGACGTCTTGCCCGAAGTCATGGCTGACTTCATGTTAGGCTGCCTTTCCCGCGACCCTCGCATTATACGCATTTTAGGTAACACAGATTACTGGGTGATCACCCTTCTCGACCCCCGCTAAAATGAGAACTTCTCATCTCTGATTCCTGTGGTGGAGAGGACGAGTAAAACCGTGCAATACCAGAAGGTAGGTGTTGACAGATTGCTCCAAAATTTTCCATCTGACAATGCGGCCGTCAGAGTCCGTACTTCCTTAGGCAACCGAGAAAAGGAGACAAGGGGAACACACAGTAGTTCCCACAGAGGCAGGGCAACAATTTTCAAGGCATGGGACACTATCATAACACCCCGCCAGCAACCTCACCCTGAATCACGTCCTACTGCTACAAGGAGGGAAAAGTTTGGAAGATGGTGAAGGAATACATTGCAGACCGTGTCAGCATCCTAAATGATCCTTCAGTGTCTTACAAATAATGGGTGTCCAGGCTGGACACGTGGTACGAGCTTGCGCTCTACGCCTTGGAGGTGCTGGCCTGCTCTGCTTCCAGCGTATTGTCTGAGAGTGTATTTAGTGCTTCTGGTGGCCTTATAACAGATAAGCGTATCCGCTTGTCCACTGACAATGCTGACAGGTTGACTCAGATAAAAATGAACAAGACCGGGATTGGCCCTGACTCCACTAGAGGAAAGCTGAGCTAATGAGGAACAAAAAGGCAATTTAAATGTATGCTTTATAATGTACTCAATCCACAGATTTTTTTACCCCATTCACCGCAAAAAACAGGGAATATGATTGAATTTTATTTTCTTATCCGCCTCCTCCTCCATACAGAATATATATGCCCTCACTACAATCTTTTGTGGGATTCGCTAGGCTTCAGGCCCTCACCTCCAAAGCATTATACTGTCTGCTCACCTGTAGGCGATCACTGCAATGATTTATGGGGTTCTCTAGGCTAAAGGCCCTCACCTCCACTGCTTTATACCGTCTGCTCAACTGTAGGCCATTACTGCAATGTTTTATGGGGTTTGCTAGGCTTCAGGCCCGCACATCCAATGATTTATACCGTCTGCTCACCTGTAGACCATCACTGCAATGATTTATGGGGTTCTCTAGGCTATAGGCCCTCACCTCCAATACTTTATACCGTCTGCTCACCTGTAGGCCATTACTGCAATGATTTATGGGGTTCTCTAGGCTTCAGGCCCTCACCTCCAGTGCTTTATACCTTATGATCTCCTGTAGTCCATCACTGCAATGTTTTATGGGGTTCTCTAGGTTTCAAGCCCTCAACTCCAATGCTTTATACCATCTACTCACCTGTAGGCCATTACTGCAATGATCTATGGGGTTCTCTAGGCTGCAGGCCCTCACCTCCACTGATTTATACCGTCTGCTCACCTGTAGGCCATTACTGCAATGTTTTATTGGGTTCTCTAGGCTTCTAGTCCGCACCTCCAATGCTTTATACCGTCTGCTCACCTGTAGGCCATCACTGCAATGATTTATGGGGTTCTCTAGGCTACATGCCTTCACCTCCAATACTTTATTCCGTCTGTTCACCTGTAGGCCTTAACGGCAATCATTTATGGGATTCACTAGGCTTCAGGCCCTCACCTCCACTGATTTATACCGTCTGCTCACCTGTAGGCCATTACTGCAATGATCTATGGGGTTCTCTAGGCTGCAGGCCCTCACCTCCAATACTTTATACTGTCTGCTCACCTGTAGGCCATCACTACAATGATTTATGGGGTTCTCTAGGCTTCAGGCCCTCACCTCCAATGCTTTATACTGTATGTTCTCATGTAGCCCATCACTGCAATGTTTTAGGGGGTCTTTAGGCTTCAGGCCCTCACCTCCAATGCTTTATGCTGTCTGCTCAACTGTAGGCAATTACTGCAATGTTTTATGGGGTTCACTAGGCTTCAGGCGCTCACCTACAAAGCTTTATAAGGTCTGCTCACCTGCAGGCCATCACTGCAATGATTTATGGGGTTCGCTAGGCTTCAAGCCCTCACCTCCAATGCTTTATGCTGTCTGCTCACCTGTAGGCCATTACTGCAATGTTTTATGGGGTTCACTAGGCTTCAGGCCCTCACCTCCAATGCTTTATAAGGTCTGCTCACCTGTAGCCTATCACTGCAATATTTTATGGGGTTCACTAGGCTTCAGGCCCTCACCTCCAATGCTTTATACCGTCTGCTCACCTGTAGGCCATGACTGCAATGATTTATGGGGTTCGCTAGTCTTCAGGCCCTCACCTCCAATGCTTTATACCATCCGCTCACCTGTAGGCCATTACTGAAATGTTTTACGGGGTTCTCTAGGCTTCAGGCCTTCACCTCCAATGCTTTATACCGTCTGCTCACCTGTATCCCATCACTGCAATGTTTTATGGGGTTCTCTAGGCTTCAGGCCCTCACCTCCAATGCTTTATAAGGTCTGCTCACCTGTAGCCCATCACTGCAATATTTTATGGGGTTCACTAGGCTTCAGGCCGTCACCTCCAATGCCTTATGCTGTCTGCTCACCTGTAGGCCATTACTGCAATGTTTTATGGAGTTCTCTAGGCTTCAGGCCCTGACCTCCAATGCTTTATAAGGTCTGCTCTCCTGTAGGCCATCACTGCAATGATTGATGGGGTTCACTAGGCTTCAGGCCCTCACCTCCGATGCTTTATACCGTCCGCTCACCTGTAGGCCATTACTGCAATGTTTTATGGGGTTCACTAGGCTTCTGGCCTTCACCTCCAATGCTTTATAAGGTCTGCTCACCTGTAGCCTATCACTGCAATATTTTATGGGGTTCACTAGGCTTCAGACCCTCACCTCCAATGCTTCATACCGTCCGCTCACCTGCAAGCCATTACTGCAATGATTTATGGGGTTCGCTAGGCTTCAAGCCCTCACCTCCAATGCCTTATACTGTCTGCTCAGCTGTAGGCCATTACTGCAATGTTTTATGGGGTTCACTAGGCTTCAGGCCCTCACTTCCAATGCTTTATAAGGTCTGCTCACCTGTAGCCTAGCACTGAAATATTTTATGGGGTTCACTAGGCTTCAGGCCCTCACCCCCAATGCTTTATACCGTCTGCTCACCTGTAGGCCATCACTGCAATGATTTATGGGGTTCGCTAGGCTTCAGGCCCTCCCCTTCAATGCTTTATACCGTCCGCTCACCTGTAGGCTATTACTAAATTGTTTTATGGGGCTTTCTAGGCTTCAGGCCATCACCTCCAATGCTTTATACCGTCTGTTCACCTGTATCCCATCACTGCAATGTTTTATTGGGTTCTCTAAGCTTTAGGCCCTCACCTCCAATGCTTTATAAGGTCTGCTCACATGTAGCCCATCACTGCAATATTTTGTGGGGTTCACCAGGCTTCAGGCCCTCACCTCCAATGCTTTATACCATCTACTCACCTGTAGGCCATCACTGCAATGATCTATGGGGTTTTCTAGTCTGCAGGCCCTCACCTCTACAGAGTTATACTGTCTGCTCACCTGTAGGCCATTACTGCAATGTTTTATGGGGTTCGCTAGGCTTCAGGCCCTCACCTTCAATGCTTTATACCATCTGCTCACCTGTAGACCGTCACTGCAATGATTTATGGGGTTCTCTAGGCTACATGCCTTCACCTCCAATACTTTATTCCGTCTGTTCACCTCTAGGCCTTCACGGCAATCATTCATGGGGTTCACAAGGCTTCAGACCCTCATCTCCAATGCTTTATACCGTATGGTCTCCTGTAGCCCATCACTGCAATGTTTTATGGGGTTCTCTAGGCTTCAGGCCCTCACCTCCAATGCTTTATACCAACTGCTCACCTGTAGGCCATCACTGCAATGATTTTTGGGGTTCGCTAGGCTTCAGACCCTCTTCTCTAATGTTTTATACGGTCTGCTCACCTGTAGGCCATCACTGCAATGTTTTTTGGGGGTTCGCTCACCTTCAGGCTCTCACTACAATTTTTTATTGGATCCGTTCACCTTCAGGCCCTCAACTATAATGTTTTTGATGGTATTTCTAGCAGCCCTTTCACTTAGTGCATAGGCTTTTATGAGTGCAGCAGTGCGCCTGAACAATTGTAGCACCATGTAAATGAAGCCCTCCTTTTTGTGATATACAGGCTGTATCGGAGTGCTATTTCCTTGTAATTTTTGGCAGCATTTGCACTGTATATATAATTGAATATCCAGGAAAGAATGTTTCCCAACAATTTTAGCTCTAAAAATGTATTTTTTTTGAGGGGGCGTGATTTTGGGCGTGATTTTGTCGCTATGTAAAATTGGCGGACAACTGGGACAATATGGTTCCCAGCTGCGACATTGGAGTCCAAGTTGCATCCAGTCATGGTCCCCATGCTATTTCAGATCTTTTCCTGTGGTGTTTCTGTCACTTTCTGACCTTTTCCAATGGACCAGGCACCCTCCCCTCATCCGAGCAGGGGGTCCCTGGTTGTCTCCCATTAATTTCCATTACACTTGGGTGCTCGGCCGAGCGCACGAATATCGCTATGTGTTCGGACCGATTACCCAAACACCCGAACACTGTGGTGCTCGCTCATCACTAGTCAACACAAACTTACTGCTGACTCCCTCTCCACTCTGTTGGGGGGGGGAGGGGGGCTATACTTGTATAAGCGTTTAATAGTACAGGTTCTGTAGACATGTATGTGGAATCCATGGTCGTAGCTATAGGGGGTGCAGAGGTAGCAGTCGCTACCGGGCCCAGGAGCCTGAGGGGGCCCAAAGACCCTTGTGCCGCATAAGAAGACACACAAAGCACTGAGTGAAGGGGGGCCCAAGCTGAACTCTTGCACCAGGGCCCCTGAGCTGTTAGCTACGCCCCTGGTGGAATCAGCTGACGAAGGTGTAAAAGGAGTGCATTTCTTCCTGACACTAACATTGACCTGTAAGGCTGAGTTAATACATGATACTGGGCTGTGGTGGATGTCTGATTAATAACAAACATACATATCTAAATGGTGGGGGGGGGGCGCACTTGGGCAGCTCAGCCTCTGTTGGTGGTGGACCTTGTCCCAGCCCTGTGTTCTACACCCCTATAAAGGCTCTCTGTAGGCCAGAAATTGTCGTTTGTATCACGATTCGCCGTGAATATATTCGGATCAAAGCAAATTTTTTCGGAAAGTTCTACGAACCAGCCTAATCGAATTTTTGAGAAATTCGCTCATCTCTAATTATTGTATGCTTCCATTTCTGTTTGAGATCAGAAAAAATCAGATCACAAATGGAAACCAAACAGAAAAAATGGAACGGAAGCGGAATGAAAACGGAAACACTACTGAAACAAAACAAAAAGAAAAACTGAAAAACTTATCCGTTTAAAATGGACCGCAAAACCATACAGTCTTGTGCAGGAGGCCTAATAATTTTTTTTATATGATATTGAGATATAATGTTGGTGTGTGGCAAGTTAATGAGAGGATACCTGTTGAGATGTCCCCAACTCTTCACCGGCGAACAGTTCCCGGATAGCAACGCATGTTCGCATTCACCGTGGCGGGCGAACATATGCGATGTTCGGTCCGCCCCCTATACGTCATCATTGAGAAAACTTTGACCCTGTACCTCACAGTCATCAGACACATTCCAGCCAATCAGCATACCCTCCCTCCCAGAACCACTGATCTCCTATCAAAAAGCAAGGACAGCATCCATCTTAGATTCATTCTGAAGCTGCAGTATTAGGCCCAATTCACACATCCGCAATTCTGTTCTGCATTTTGCGGAACGGAATTGCGGACCCATTCATTCCTATGGGGACACTCTATGTCCCGCCTGAGTCCGCAATTGCGGATCCGCACTTCCAGGTCCACAATCGCGTTCCCGAAAAAAATAGAACATGTCCTATTCTTGTCCGCAATTGTGGACAAGAAAAGGCATTTTCTATATAGTGCTGTTGATGTGCAGTCCGCAAATTGCGGAACGCACATCGCCGATGTCCATGTTTTGCAGATCCGCAGACCCGTGGATCCACAAAACACTTGCAGACGTTTAAATGGGGCCTTAGTTAGAGCAGGGAGAGTGCTGCTGCTGCTGAATTACTAGGGAAAGCGTTAGCTAGGCCAGTGTTCTGTGTCCACTCCAGTCCTCAAAGACTCATCTGCTGTAAGGACAGCGTTCTTACAGCACCCCAAAAAAACCTTTTTAGGGCTGGTCCACACATATAGGGTGGCACAGTACCTTGCAGATAAAAAAGTCATTTTATTTTTACCCTTTAATATAATTGCAGTTGCCTGCCAGTGTGTGTCAGGCCCACAGACTGTACTGTACCCACTGCCAGTGCCCACCACTCAAATCGGGTGGCACAGTACCTTGCAGATAAAAAAGTCATTTCATTTTTACCCTTTAATATAATTGCAGTTTCCTGCCAGTGTGTGTCAGGCCCACAGACTGTACCGTGCCCACTGCCCACCACACATATAGGGTGGTACAATACCTTGCAGATAAAAAAAAGTCATTTAATTTTTACCCTTTAATATAATTGCAGTTGCCTGCCAGTGTGTGTCAGGCCCACAGACTGTACTGTGCCAACTGCCCTCCACTCATATAGGGTGGCACAGGACCTTGCAGATAAAAAAAGTCATTTAATTTTTACCCTTTAATATAATTGCAGTTTCCTGCCAGTGTGTGTCAGGCCCACAGACTGTACTGTGCCAACTGCCCTCCACTCATATAGGGTGGCACAGTACCTTGCAGATAAAAAAGTCATTTAATTTTTACCCTTTAATATAATTGCAGTTTCCTGCCAGTGTGTGTCAGGCCCACAGACTGTACTGCGCCCACTGCCCACCACTCATATAGGGTGGCACAGTACCTTGCAAATAAAAAAGTCATTAAATTTTTACCCTTTAATATAATTGCAGTTGCCTGCCAGTGAGTGTCAGGCCTACAGACTGTACTGTGCCCACTGCCAGTGCCCACCACTCATATCGTGTGGCACAGTACCTTGCAGATAAAAAAGTCATTTCATTTTTACCCTTTAATATTATTGCAGTTGCCTGCCATTGTGTGTCAGGCCCACAGACTGTACTGTGCCCACTGCACACCACTCATATAGGGTGGCACAGTACATTGCACGGCGCACACGCAGTGACCTAAAGTTCAAACAAAGCGGAACGAGCATGGGTCTTTTTCCATCTCCCTGTTCCAAAAATCTATTCACTTCACTGGCCCTGGCCCTGATAAGGGACAAAACAGAGATTAAACTGATAGGAATAGTACTTAGTTAACACTAGTTGCATTGGTGGCAAATTCCATTGCAAGTGCCCAAAATTAGAAGGAAGCGGACAGAGCAAGCTTGTCCTGATAGAGGACTTAACAAAGATTAAAATGGTAAGAATAGTAGTTTACACTATTTGTATTGGTGGCACAGTACATTGCGCGGAGCACGCGCAGTGACCCAAATTGGAAGTAAGAGGACCGACTAATCATCTTTTTCCATCTCCCGGTTCCTAAAATCTATTCGATACACGTCCCCTGATAGAGGACGTAACAGGGGTTAAACTAATAGGAATGGTACTACTTAACACACCACTCATATATGGTGGCACAGTACATTGCACGGCGCACATGCAGTGCCCCAAATTGGAAGTAAGAGAACCGACCAACCATCTTTTTCCATCTCCCGGTTCCTAAAATCTATTCCATACACCGGCCCCTGATAGGGGACAAAACAGAGCTTAAACTGGTAAGAAAAGATTTTTTTAATAAACAAAAAAAGAGGACAGCCTATGCGGAGACGGGTATTTTTTGGCCGCGTCACTGAACGCTCATGCACAATGGCTGTAGGCTCATGCGTCCTTTTGCGGAGGTGACAAACCTGGTCAGTCAAGCCCAAGGCAACAATATCGACCTCATCGCATATGCCTTTTTTTCTGGAGCGTGCCCTGCGAAGAGTGCTGGATCAGGCCGCAGATGAGCATGAAGAGGAAGAGTTGTGGTCACCATCACCACCAGAAGCAGCCTTGTTGTCGTCGATTGCTGGACCTGCGGCAACTCAGAGAGAGGAGTCTGAAGAAGAGGAGTCAGAGGATGAAGGTGGCTTTGAGGAGGTGAAAGACCAACCACAGCAGGCGTCCCAGGGGGCTTGTTGTCACCTTTCGGGGACCCTTGGTGTTGTTCGTGGCTGGGTGGAGGAAGAGACCTTCAATGACGTCAGTGAGGACAAGGAACGGGACATGGCTAGCTTGGTATCCAACCTTGTACAAATGGGGAGTTTGCGGTTGTGCAAATGGACTGTTTGCGGTTGTTTGCGGTGCGTTAAAAGGGGAGTTTGGTCTGTCAGAGTTTGGTCTGTCACTGTGAAGCGGGCGTAACCCTTTCACTACCTGATCGATACAAAATTTTACCTGATCGTATACACACACTGGATGTTTTAAAGCACGTTATTCCAAACAATTTAGGAATGTTAGGTGATTTATGCCCTTTATGGATTAAAACCCAACTCTGCGTCAACTACGTAATTTTCCATGGGAGTTTTGCCATGGATCCCCCTCCGGCATGCCGCAGTCCAGGTGTTAGTCCCCTTGAAACAACTTTTCCATCATTATTGTGGCCAGAAAGAGTCCCTGTGTGTTTTAAAATTCGCCTGCCTATTGAAGTTTATGGCGGTTCCCCCGGTTCGCCCTTTTTGCGAACATTTGCGGAAATTCGCATTGGCCATTCGCAAATGGAAAATTTTATGTTCGCGACATCTCTACTTACCTGCACTGGGCTATTCCCACCCCGGAAGTGAGTGGAAGGGGGTGGTATATTTGAAGCTCTGCAGTGAACCTCCCATTAGGTTACGACTTAGAACACACCTGTGTTTCGAAACACGTCAACCATGCTGGGGTGAAGGTTTGTGTCCATGTGAGTACATGCTACAAGAAAGAAATAAAGGCAACTAAGTTATTATAAGTGCTGCAACCATTTTTTCTTCCATAATTTTCCCTTCCTCTGATCTGTAGGAACAATGACCCCAAAAAAATGGATCCTGTCTGTGAAGCATCCGCCTTCACTCGGTCAGCATTTGGTCAGGGTGCTGTCCAAGTATGCCCCTACCTGCTGGTTCAGGTCCTGCTCCAGGTCTAGCTGCTGCTGGTGAGGAGTTTCTTCACTAGGCGGATGAAGAAAGCTTCTAATCAGCGACTCTAGACTCAAGTTACTGCTGATGGAGCTGGAACTGCTCTGACCTCCACCCTGTCAAAGCAGCCATGGCAGAGGAATGTGAGCACAGAAGGACCCCCAGTCAGAACTGCGAGAGGACTGACGATGGCGCAGATAGGCAGCGGGCCAGCGCCCAACTGACCACAAATGGTGTCTCTATAATAGTTCAGTTTTTCCTCCCTCTCAGCGGGTGTTAAAAAGGCCCCCATTTTGGATCGGTAGCGAGGGTCCAACAAAATGGAGAGCCAGAAGTCATTCCTCTGCTGAATGCTGACAATTCGGCAGTCACTATGCAAGCAAGTGAGCATGCATCAGGCCATTTGGGCATGTAACTCGGGGGGACTCCCTGCCTCCATCTCCATTGCATACTGCCATGAAAGGATAATGAAATTCGGTTCATACAGAAGAAAGTCTACAATCATCCTATCAATTTTCCCCAAAAATGCCTGTTTCACATAAAAAATGTCACCACTATGTAATTTGGTCCATACAGCAAAAAGAGGTATACAATCACCCATCAATTTTCCCAAAAAAAGCCTGCTTCACATAAAAGATGTCACAACTACGTAATTTGGTCAATACAGCAAAAGGAGGTTTACAATCACCCATCAATTTTCCCGAAAAAAAAAACATATTTGAAATAAAATGGCTTGCATACACTACATGCCTTCAACATAATTCTTGGATCTTTCTCTACATGAAAATAATGTATTTGCTGTAAATCGCAAGAGGGGCATAGTTGGAGACATTGACTTCACAAGAGATGTAAAGCAGCGAAGTTCAGCCATCTCTATTTGCTTCCCGCTTTTTACTGCTCCTGAATTAAAATTGGGGCAACCAGCATCAGCTTCCTCTGATGTGTATGCCTACAGAGTCCTTTTGTTATGGCTTTGCACAGGGAGCAAAAATGTTACGCACAATTCTGATGGAACTCCTGATCTTAAGAAACTGGACATCGACTCCAAAGCAGAGGCTCTCCTGTGATGTCTTGTGTGCTGTGGAGATTGATTGCAGATGGAGCAGATAACAACACATGAATATTTTCAACTTACTGAAGCTGCTTGATTTAATTGTGAATAAATGGTAAAGGCAAAGTCTGCTGGTGTGTTGTCATCAGCGTCTTCATTATGTTTACTGCAGGACCCACGACGACGTAATTCGGTCCAAGTCGCAAAAGGAGGTGTAAAATCACCCATCAATTTTCCCAAAAACAACACGTTTGCATTAAAAAATTTCACCTACGAAAGTATAACGAAATTCTGTTCATACAGAAAAAAGTCCACAATCACCCATCAATTTACCCCCAAAAAAGCCTGTTTAACATAAAAAATGTCACACCACAACATAATTTGGTCCATACCACAAAAAGGGTTTTACCACATATAACTGCACCGCTGAACGGTGAATTTCTTTTTCTTTTGCCACTAATACACGGCAAAAAGGGCTTTACAACATATAACTGCACCGCACAAGGGCAAATAAGACATACTGTAGAAATATTTCCTTGTAATAAACCCTGTTAATGGCTGTATCCAACAGCACTTGCACCCCAATAACAAGAATAGTGTTGATCACGAATTTTCGAATTGCAAATTTTAATCTCGAATATCAGCACTTCGAGAATTCGCAAATATTTAGAATATCGCAAAATATATTCGCAATTGCGAATATTCGTTTTATGCGAATTTTTTCTATGCAAATTTTTGCAAGGAAGAAAATAATGTCTGGAGATTACGAAATCGCATAAATTAGCATAAAAATTCACATAAGCTGGTATTCAAAAGGTATCTTTTAAATGCCAGTTTATGCGACTTTTTATGCTAATTTATGCAAATTTTGTATGCGCATTTTCGCAAACAAGAAAATAATGTCTGGAGATTACGAATTTGCGAATTTTCGAATATATGGCGAATATTCGCCCAAATATTCACGAAATATCGCAAATTCGAATATTGCCCCTGCTGCTCATCACTAAACAAGAACAGTTTTCTGGAATGACAGAGCTGTATAATGGAAATTTGGATCCCCAGTCACTGCACCAAGGTGCAATAGGATTGTTCCTATTACCCAGTCTTCTACTGAACCTCCTCTACTGAACCCTGTTGTACATAAATGCTGTGGAATGATTCCTCCCTATCCTTTCCCTGCACTTATAAATCGTTTTTTCACCACAATCAAGTATTTCCTATTACTGTCCCTAGCGCCTGCAGACATCTCTCCCTGCACTAAGTACACTGGTAAATGGCAGAATCTAAGATGGCTGCCGCTATTTATAGGGCTATGACATCACAGGGCTGACTGGCTGCTGAATGGCTGCATGCATGGCATTATAAGTGATCCCACCTTCCCAGATTTCCTTTGCCCATGACTCCTTACACATGTGCAGCCATTTTTGGAAAAAAATGCAATTTGTTACCACGAAGCGAGAGGAAATTCGACTTCGGTGCAAATCGAATTTTTCCTGAAATACGGATCGAATTCCACATCGTCAACTTCGATTCACTCATGTCTACTGGTTGCCACAGCAACAGAACAAACCAAGCTGCACCACTAGAGAGAGTCCAGACTGCTCACTGGAGCAAGGACAGGAAAGTATATTGACAGTAGCTATTTGTGTGGTCCTTAAACGCCTTTGTTCTGTGTAGTAAAACATTATGATAAAATAATTTTATGACATCATTTTTTTTAAAGAAATTATTAATATTATATGTTTTATCTATTATAATCTTTTTTGCAGAAAAGCAACACAAAACTATTTTTTATTAAAACACGTTTGCAATAGGACATGACAATGAAAGAAATCGGATTAATTCTGGGAAATCTTGAACAGTTACTAGAACTGCTTAAGCCGATAGCTAAAAAAAAACTTACAACAGAAAAATGAAAGGCATTCTTTATATTGGAATTATTTCAAGAGCTTGGTTTTGTGTGATTTTAAGCTACTTTTGCAGAGAGGCAGAAGTCTTTGAAAAGGAAGTAAAACCACACAAATAATTTAGAAAATAAGAGTCAGAGTACAATTTTTTTTCCTCCAGTTAAAAGGAGAATATAGGAAAACTATATAAAAATTCTTTATTTGGAAATTGTTTCTTGAGTCTTTCAGCTCCCAGTTTGGCTCTAATAAAATTCAAATCAATGACACTAGTTGCACTGCACTGTTAATTAGTATTCTATTTATTTAGCAGATCTTCAAGTGAAAAGCAATCTATTGCCAATGGATTGTTTGACTTCCATGCTAAATAGAATGCATTCCAATCCTCTGATGTTGGAACTAGCATGTGTCCAACTCTCACATCATCATGTTAGATTAGCACCTAGCAGAATCTAAATTTGGGAGGTTCTCCACAATAAATCATTGTGAAACCAATAAACAAGGTAAAATGGCAAAAATATATTTTAATACTTAGTACATGTAGTTTCTTACAACATATTTATAGGACGCTTTATTTGCTATGTAGATCAAACATACTATTTAGAAATGCAAAATTTAACAGCACACAATTCAGCAAAGTGAAATTAGATGCAATGAATCCAAATTACCAAATATTTTAGCAGTTTTTGTGATTTACATATATTTATAATTGTCACCTCATCCTGAAGAGGCTATTGTGGCTATTTTGATTGAAGATGCCATGTGAAATCTCATGCAAGGTGATGTACCTGATGTCATCAGGTCACCTGGCGAGATTTAGGGTGGTGTCTTCAATCAAGGTGGCTGCGACGGCCTCTACATGAGCAAATGGATAAGGTGAGTATTTTGTTTTAGGCTACGTTCACACGACAACATTTGTCGCGCGACAAAAAGTTGCGCAACAAACAGGGCACAACTTTACTGCAACATTTGTCGCGCGACAATTTTTATAATGGGAGTCTATGGTGTTGTATTGCGACATGCAACATGCTGCGACTGCGACATGACAGTCGCAGAAAAACCCATCTTGAATGGATTTTTTGCGACTGTCGCATTGCAGTCGCAGCATGTTGCATGTCGCGATGCGACACCATAGACTCCCATTATAAAAATTGTAGCGCGGCAATAGTGCGACAAAATGTTGCGCGACAAATGTCGTCGTGTGAACGTAGCCTTCTTCAAGCATTAGCTGTCGGCTAAAGGACCTGTGATGTCGTCATTGAGCTCATCACATGGTCCAATCACATGTGATTGGACCATGTGATGTGACGTCACCACAGGTCCTTTAGATGGCAGCTAATGCTTGAAGAAGGCTACGTTCACACGACGACATTTGCCGCGCAACATTTTGTCGCACTATTGTCGCGCTCAGTGGCGTAGCTAACGGCTCATGGGCCCTGGAGTTCAGCTTGGGCCCCCTTTCCTCAGTGCTTTGTGTGTCTTCTTATGCGGCATAAGGGTCTTTGGGCCCCCTCAGGCTCCTGGGCCCGGTAGCGACTGCTACCTCTGCACCCCCTATAGCTACGCCCATGGTCGCGCTACAATTTTCACCTCACGCATTGCACCCGTGCGGAAATCACGCCCGTGTGAAAGGGGCCTTACTCTATCACATTTTAAAATTAATTCAATGTTTTAAAGGTAGACATTCAAATTCAAGCACCACAGCTTTTACCTTAAGCAGAAGCTATCACTATGAATGACCCCTTTAAATATTGTTTTGCATGTTCTGTATGCTAGGTGAGCTGTATACTAATTACACATATGCTAGCATCTATGGCACTTCAGTTTGCAAGATGTTGTGGTTACCGCCATGTGCTCTTGCTAGGCTCCCCCAAGGGGGTGCATAATTATGCAGCATATAGTGCATTTTTTTAGTGATGGCTCCCAGTGCATAAGGTCAATTAGGATTTATAATGCTTCCATTTTGATCCAATATATTTTTTTGTCCCAGATCTGCAAGAAACAGAAGCCAGTATGAGCAGAGCCTTAGTAAAGTGTTCTGACAAGCAGCTTGAATTCACTGTTGCTGTATCGGTTCTGGTACTGCACATGATACTTAGCCTCCAAAATTGAAACTATGTTGTTTCAGGTAACGTTTGTCACCTGGCTGCTTTTAAAAACACATACTTTGATGAAATTTTCCTTTGTCATAACCACTTTACTACAGCATCTGTAATTCTGTTGTTGTGCCCTCTTGCCCTATGTTACCACCCTAAATAGCATAAGCACTGTTAATAAAAAAGAAATTGTTCCTCCTGCAACAGACATTTTTTATTACACATACTACTCTATATATTAGGCTACATGCACAGGAACGTTGTTTTTTTCCGTGTCTGTTCCATTTTTTTTGTGGGTCTGCAAAAAATTCGGACAGCACACCGTGTGCTGTTCGCATCAGTATTTCCGTTCCGTAGCCCCTCAAAAAAAAATAAATAGAACATGTCCTATTCTTGTCAATAGTCAAAAAATGTCAAAAAATTATGGCATACAGATGTCATCGTTGTTTTTTTTTTTGCGGATCCACAATTTGCGGACCGCAAAACACACACGGTCGTGTGCATGTAGCCTTAGGCCCGTATTGCGGACAGCATTTGCGGATCCGCAATACACGGGCACCATTCCGTGGCCATTCCGCCTCACGGATGCGGACCCATTCATTTCAATGGGTCCGCAAATCCGGAGATGCGGAACGGTGTGCTTCCGCGGGGTTCCGTTCCGTACTTCCGTCCCGCAAAGAGCTAGAACATGTCCTATCTTTTTGCGGAACGGGCAGATAGCGGACCCATTCAAGTGAATGGGTCCGCGATCCGCTGCGGCTGCCCCACGGCCGGTGCCCCGAGCATTGCGGGCCGCAATTTGCGGCCCGCAGCACGGGCACGGGTTACACATGTTCCTGTGCATGAGGCCTTAGTCTAACGGCTCATGCACACGAATGTATTTTTGACAGTCCACTAAAACCGTTAAATACTGCATTTTCATTTTTGGTTTAAAAATGCACACTTTTTGTGCTAGATAGTACATTTGCAGCCTGCGCTGCATTTTTGACAGTCCAATAAAACCGTTTAATACAGCATTTACATTGTTGGTAGAAAAAAATCACACTTTTTGTGCTAGATCGTACATTTGCAGCCCGCACTGCATTTCTGACAGTCCAATAAAACCGTTAGGCTGCATTCACACGGGCGAGTTTTCCGCGCAGGTACATTGCGTGATGTGAACGCATTGCACCCGCACTGAATCTGGACCCATTCATTTCTATGGGTCTGTGTACATGAGCGTTTCTTTTCATGCATTACTTGTGCGTTGAGTGAAAATCGCAGCATGTTCTATATTCTGCGTTTTTCACGCAGCCCTAGCCCCATAGAAGTGAATAGGAATGCGTGAAAAACACATTGCATCCGCAAGCAAGTGCGGGTGTGTTGCGTTTTTCACTGATGGTTGCTAGGAGATGTTGTTTGTAAACCTTCAGTTTTTTATCACGCGCGTGAAAAACACATCAAAACGCATTGCACCCGTGCGGAAAAAACGGAACAACTGAACGCAATCGCTGGCAAAACCTAATGGCTTTGCCTGTGAAATCGCACAGTTTTTACTGAATGCATCCGCAACGCATCCGGACCTAATCCGGACACGCTCGTGTGAAAGGGGCCTTAAATACTGCAGTTACATTGTTGTTCGAAAAAAGCACACTTTATGTGCTAGATGGTACATTTGCAGCCTGCACTGTATTTCTGACAGTGAAATATAACCAGTAAATACAACTGTGACATTGTTGGGGGAAAAAAAAAAAACACGTATTTTTTGCCAAAAAGTACATTTGTCGCCTGCACTGCATTTCTGAGAGTGCAATATAACCAGTAAATACTACTGTGACATTGTTGGTGAAAAAAAATCACTTACTTTTTGCCATAAAGTACATATAATCCAGCTCTTAGATTGTGGGTGGACATTTCTATGGTTATCAGACCAGTCATTCACAAGTGGCTTGGAGGGTGTGTTCCTGCTGCACTGCATACCTGACTGGGAAATATATTCAGTAAATTCGACGGCGTTTAGATTGTTGGGTGATCTATACCCCTTTTTTCTTTCAAACTACCCCTGCCCTGCATACCTGACTGGAAAATATATTCTGTAAATTCGGTGGCGTTTACATTGTTGGGTGCTGTAGTTATATGCTGTAAAATCTCCATGATGTTTCCATGATAAATCTGCAGTGTGGGGGCCCCGTGTGGCTTCTACACACTTTCAAAATAATCTTTCAGGGGGGGAGAATAGATGCTGGATGACGGGGATGCTGCATGACCCCTTTTTTCTTTCAAACTACCCCTGCCCTGCATACCTGACTGGGAAATATATTCTGTAAATTCGGCGGCGTTTACATTGTTGGGTGATCTATACCCCTTTTTTCTTTCAAACTACCTCTGCACTGCATACCTGACTGGGAAATATATTCTATAAATTCGGTGGAGTTTAGATTGTTGGGTGATCTATACCCCTTTTTTCTTTCAAACTACCCCTGCACTGCATCCTTGACTGGGAAATTTATTCAGTAAATTCGGCGGCGTTTAGATTGTTGGGTGATCTATATCCCTTTTGTCTTTCAAACTACCCCTGCACTGCATACCTGACTGGGAAATATATTCTGTAAATTTGGTGACATTTACATTGTTGGGTGATCTATACCCCTTACCAGCGCACGCTGGTAGACGCGCTGCTGATGGCATTCCCACCTGACACCGGGGCCTCAATGGAAGCACAAGGCGAAGGCAGAGGAAGGCAGGGATAGCATAAACGAAATGTGAAAAAGCTTTGTCAGCACGCCACAAGAACCAGCACCACCAGCTGATATGGAACGCCTTAGCAGGAGGCAGCATTTCAGTAACATGGTGGAACAGTATGTGTGCACACACCTACACGTACTGACTGAAGGGTCTGCCCCATTCAACTTCTGGGTCTCCAAATTGGGCACATTGCTTAACTTGCCCTTTACGCCTTGGAGGTACTGGCCTGCCCGTCTGAATGTGTGTTTAGCACGGCAGGGGGCGTTATCACAGACAAGTGCAGACGCCTGTCCACAGCGAATGTGGACAAGCTCACTTCCATTAAAATGAACCGGGCATGGATCCCACAGGACTTATCCGTACCTTGTGCAGAATATATATAAATGTATACCTGCCTCACCCAGCCTTTGTTATACTCCAGCACACTTTCTCTTTGTTTTCTTTTCTATATTTCCCAATGTTTTGAGGTCTACCCAAATAAAAAAATAAAAAAAAGTTAAAAACAAAAAACAGTGTTGTTGGCGACTACCTTCTCCACCCCCGCTGCTGAATGTCCACAAAACCATGGTGAATCCCCCAGGTCATTTTATAGCAGTGGGTAGTGGCTCAATTTCTGAATTAGAGATTTGAATTTGAGATGCTTGTTAGAGACTATTTTTGAATCTACTAGGTACTAGATCAATACTAACCCTTTCACGCCCGATGGCCCAATCCTGACCATGGCATCTGAGCTTGTGAAACACCAGAAGCGCGCACTTCCGGTGTTGCGATCAGAGGAGCCAGAGCGAGTGTGTGATGACAGGAGGCTGCTGCATAGTATTTCCTATAGAGCCCTTGCCTGTAATAGGAAAGTAGTAAAATCTTCATAGATTCCAATGCAAGTGCATTGGAGTCTATGATAATAGCAATCTAATGATTGTATGTTATAGTTCCCTATGGGAACTATAAAAAAGTGTAAAAAAAAGTTAAAAAAAAATAATAATAAAAAAACATAACAATTCTAATCACCCTTTTTACCCAAAATAAAAATAAAATACACATCATAGGTTTCATAATGTGCGAAAACATCCATAGCATAAAAATATAAAAATATATTCCCCATACGGCAAACAGCAAAATGGAAAAAAGCGCCCAAATGGCCGATTCGCGTTTTGGTCCCTTCATTATATACAAAAAAATTAATAAAAAGTGATCAAAAAGTCATACAAACCCCAGAATGGTATTAATGAAAAGTTCAGATCATGAGCCTCCATACAGCTCCGTACACATAATTACAAAAAGTTATAGGGGTCAAAATGTGGTGACAAAAAAATAAAACTAATTTTTTCCCACTTTTTAATATTTTTTATCCCTATCAAAACGCAAGAAAAACTATACATATAAGGTATCACCAGCTTCGTACTGACTTATAGAACAAAATGAACCAGTCAGTTTTATCACCCATCGAACGTCATAAATAAAAAACCCGTAAAACTGTGGTGGAATTGCAATTGCAATTTCACCCCATTTTTTTCCCGCTTCCCAGTACATCATATGCAATATTTAAATGGTGGCGTTGAAAAGTACAACTTGTCCCGCACTGTGTCACAAATCACATTCATTTATATGTAGCAGGCACAATTAAGTGGAGCGGTGATTGCGCCACCCACTCCCCGTCACTGAACCCCTCAGATGCTGCGTTCAACATTATGGCCTTTCAAGGGTTAATAAAAAAATATATGCTCATTTAATCCATTTGCTCGAGGAGAGGCTATCTCGGCCATCTTGATGCCATCACCACGCCAGGCAGGCGTGATGACATGGTGACGTCTCACGGCAGCACGAGAGAGATTTCACGTGTTAGCTTTAAGATCGCCACAACGGCCTTTCCGTGATCAAGTGGATGAGGTGAGTATGTAGTTTGTTTGTTTTTTACCACCATTCCAGGAAAAATTGATTTGTTATTTGTTACCATGAAGCGCCAGGAAATTTGTCTTCGTGGGAAATCTAATTTTTCCTGAAATTCAGATCGAAGTCAATTGTTTTACTTGATTCACTCAACACTAACCATGGGCAGGCCTTGGCCTGCAGTCTTGTCAGGAAAAAGGATATTGGCTGGTCTGACAGTGAATGTGGAACCACTGTGGCAATCAACCAGTTTTACTCTGGGCCAGACTTAAATGAGGTAGCAAATCAGATGTCAGTGAAAAGGGTGGTGAACCCGTTTTATTCACCCATGCAATATGTCAGCACAGCACAATGAGACATTTGTCAAGCAACATGGCTAGTGCATGATGAAGTATATATACAGATACACATGATTATACATGATTAGTTCATTAGTGAAAATCAATAAATCAGTGATTGCTTACAAAAATAAAATAAAGATAGACCGAAACCTGTGCAAATTTTATATACATAGTTACGACGCCTGTTGACTTGAAGTATATAAAAAGTCCATAACTAGTCAGAATGTGTTATAATCTCTATGAAGTGCTCTCATTACCAGTAGGGATGAGCGAACCCAGACCGTACTGTTTGGGTTCATACCCACGATTATGGTGTCCGGGCAACTGAACTGAATTGGCGCCAAAGTCCGTGTTCATTGTTCGGATTTTAAATAAAGCTTGTTGAAAAGCTGCAGCTCAGCCAATCAACAATAGTTTTAGCTTTGGGCGCTTGGAAGCCATCACAGTCATGCCTAATATTAGCATGGCTGTGATTGGCCGTTGCAGATATTCTGCTCTGACTAGTGTAGGGACAGGAAACTGCTACAGTGAGGGACAGTGTTAGGGTTTTATTGTTTTTGATAACTCTGTGGGAGACCTATAGGCATTTTTATGGGTGCAATACAACTCCTTTGCACCAGTGACACAAAAATACAATACTTAATTGGACTGTTTAGTCTGTGGGTGACTTAGGCCTCTTTCACACGAGCGTGTCCAGATTGCGTTCAGTTAAAACTGTGCGATTTCGCAGGCAAAGCCATTCAGTTTTGCCTGCGATTGCGTTCAGTTGTTCAGTTTTTTCCACGTGGGTGCAATGCATTTTGCTGTGTTTTTCACGCGCGTGATAAAAAACTGAAGGTTTACAAACAACATCTCCTAGCAACCATCAGTGAAAAACGCATCGCACCCGCACTTGCTTGCGGATGCAATGCGATTTTCACGTAGCCCCATTCACTTCTATGGGGCCTGCATTGCGTGAAAAACGCAGAATATAGAACATGCTACTATTTTCACGCAACGCAGAAGTGATGCGTGAAAAACAACGCTCATGTACACAGACCCATTGAAATGAATGGGTCAGGATTCAGTGCGGGTGCTATGCGTTCATGTCACCCATGCACCCGCGCGGAAAACTCGCTCGTGTGAAAGGGGCCTAAAGCCATTTTTCGTGTTCAAAACTCTGCATTTGTATCCATCTTACTGTAATAAGAAAGTTTATTATTTTGTTAATTGTGTCGGTGACATAAAGCCTTTTTGGGGGGGGAGATGCACCTCATTTGCATCCATGACACAGAGCATCAAATAGGGGACGTGGCTATGGTGCTGTTGGTGTTGGTGGAGCTCCTGCTCCAGGGATAGGACGTTGTCAATCGGTGCTAGCTACGGGCCCAAATGAAATGCCTTCATCTGGTGCATGCAGGCCACAAGACATTCTGTGTCCTTTTGTAGGCCCGAATACCGCTCTACAAATGGTAAGGGAAGAACAGGTAGAAACGGTAGCAGATTGGATGGCTCACAGTGCCTGAAGTTTTTCACATTATCTCCCACCCAGTCCCCTGCTGCAAGAGCAGAGTTGACATCAGCAGCCCATAGGCATCTGTCTTCCACCTCAACCCCTCGCACATTAGCCAAGCAGTCTGAGCCCCAAATCACGCAGCAGTCACTTATGCTTTTTGATGACTCTGCTGGCTGGGTTTCCATGAGCTCTCCACCTAGCCCTGCCCCAGAAGTGGAAGAGATTGAGTGTACTGATACACAACCACTTATGTTTAAGGATGAGGACTAGAGATGAGCAAATTTCTCAAAAATTCGATTCGGTCGGTTTGCCGAATTTCCCGAAAAAATTAGGTTTGATCCAAATTTAATCGTGCAGAATAAAAATGTTGATTTCCATACTGTGGAGAGCCTTTATAGTGGTGTAGAACACTGTGCCTTGCAGTAACACGAATAGGGAGTCTGCTGTGGTAGTGAAACAATACTGTAAGTTAGTATGACATGTAGATGACATGCGTCGCTCTTAGAATCACTGCACACTTCACTTATTTGGGCAGTTATGGGGCCAAAACTGACCAAATAACTAAAGTGTGAACTCAGCCTTACAGGTCGATGTCTGTTGAGCATCTGACTTCACTCAGTCAGCTTTTGGTCAGTAATCCGTCAGTATTACTAAAGCCCCAAAAAAACAGGAGTGGATTAAAAACAGAAATGAAACGTGAATTGAATATTTGCATATCTTCTGTATTTTGTACCCACTCCTGCTTTTGGCTACAAAATCATAAGCCAATTCTGATGCAAAATAGTGACCATGTCATGCAGGCCTTACAGCTGTTACATAGACAGGATTCTTTGTGCATCTCATTTTTCCTTCCTTCTGAAAGACCAGAAGAAGGGTCAAATAAATGATGATGTCAGCGAGGCAGAAAGGCAAAATAGTGGCCCAGTCATGTAGGTGGGAAGGTGGGAACAGCATGAGAAATCCACAGAGTGGCCCAATGACATAGTGGTGAAGTGTAAGCAGCATGAGCAGACCACAGAGTGGCCCAATGACAAAGTCTGGAGGTGGCAGCAGCATCAGGAGGAGGCCACAGGGTGGCACAATGACACTGTGGAGGTGGATGCAGCAGCATCAGGAGACCTGAGTGGTGAGGTGGCAGCAGCATCAGGAGACCACAGAGTGACCCCTTTGACAGTGGGGATGTGGATGTCAATACAAGTACCAGCTGAAGATGGTGGGTGAAAGAAGGTGCAGATGTGTGGTATCAGGCAGGCGGAAGCATCAGAATAGTAGTTCAGGCAGGTAGCCAGAAGAAACCGGTCTCTTTTGTCAAAGTGTTGGTGTGTCACCATGGATGATCTAGTCTGATGCATCAGGCATTGGTGGGTGGAAATCCTGGCTGAACCACCCTCTCCACATTTTGGGTGGACAAGCGGGTTCTTCTTGGGGTAACTATGGCCCCCGCTGCACTAAACACCCACTCTGATGCCACACTACTGGACGGGCAGAACAGCTTTTCCAAGGCAAACTCTGCCAGTTGCGGCCACAACTCGAGTTTGGTTGCCCAGCTGTCCAAGTATGCAACCACCTGCTTGTTTAGGTCCTGCTCCAGGTCTAGCTGGTGCTGCTGCTGGTGAGTAGTTTCTTCACTAGGCGGGTGAAGAAAGCTGCTCATCAGTGACTCTAGACTGAAGTTGCAGCTGATGGATCTGGAACTGCAGATATTCTCTGTTCATATAGTCGGTCTAACATGTGGAAGGTGGAATTCCAACCGGTGCAAACATCGCATATCAGCCTATGTTGAGGAAAGCCGTTCTGCCGCTGCAGCTCAAGGTGGTTGTGACACGGAGAAGTTCCTCCCCTGTGTGACTCCATTGGCCCAGGCAAACGTGGTGCAGAACAGAGTGACACCGCCGTGCCCTGCATATGTGGTATGCTGGAGGGGCACTGTGAATTGTCCCTGCAGTAAAGGCTGAGAACACGGTGAAGGATGAGGAGGTAGAGGTGGATATTGTCGCAGGACCAACGGCGTGAGAACCTGGAGGCGGAAGCGGCATCTCCTGGTCAAGTTGCTGGTGTGGCTGTGCAGGAACCACTTTCACCCAGTGGGCCGTAAAGGACATGTATTGTCCTTGACTGTAGTTATAGCTCCACATGTCGGCAATGCCGTGCACTTTGGCAGACATCGACAGGCTCAAGGACTGGCACACCTTCGGTTCTACATATACCCCTGCACCCCTACTTTATGTGCAGGTAGGCTTCTGCGACATGGGTGGTCTACTCCAGGCACGTTTGGCTCCCGACCTCATACTGCTGCCACCCTGCTGACTCCCAGTCACACTAGTGACTTGCTGGCTCCGCCACTGCCTCATGGGCAAGCTGCCACCCTCTTCTCCTGATGATGATGAAGCCCCTAATTTACTCGGCTCCCAAGTGCGATCAGGTACATCATCATCATCGAGTACTGTCTGCACGTCACTAATGTCCTCCTCAACGGTCTCTGGGTCAGGAGCCTGACCACTCAAAACATCAACTCCCACGCTACTCTCCTCATCACTACTTTCCCGCCTACCAGAGGAAGCGGCGGATGTCTACTCCACATCTTGGCAGGCCAGTAGCTGCTGACTTTCCTCTATTTGCTCGACCTCACTGTATAATGGAGCTGAGCCCACAGCATATAATACTTCTCTGGCTGAGGGAACAGAAAAGGACAGAGGCAGGTTGAGGACAGGTGAGGGCACACGGCCTGCTCCCGGGCCATGCCAACTAAGGGTTGTTTCTGATGAACCCACCGACTCTTGGCTAGGGTTGTCTGATGTCACTTGGGATGAAGTGAATGACCGAGTCAACCATTGAAGAACAGCTGGGTTGTTGGTCAAGACACGACCGCTAGATGACACCGGGAGCTCAGGCCTCTCGCTTCGACTCCTGATGCCACGCCCCCTTACTCTGCTGCGACCTGTGTCTGCGCTAGAAACATTTAAGCCTCTGCCACTCCCCTGTGCAAGGCCTGGCACTTATCTGACTGACATACTGTTACAGTGCCTTGCAATAGTACTCACCCCCTTGACTTTTTTTGTATTTTATTACATTACAGCCTTAAGTTCAATGTTTTGTTAATTTGAATTTTATGTGATGGATCAGAACAGAATAGTCTAAGTTGGTGAAGGGAAAATGAGAATAATATATAAATAAAACTATTGTTCGGAAAGAGAAAACAGAAAATTGTCATGTGCTTATGTATTCACCCCCTTTTTTTGGAAGCCCATAAAAAGCTCTGGTGCAACCAATTTCCTTCAGAAGTCACATAATTAGTGAAATGATGTCCACCTATGTGCAATCTAAGTGTCATATGATCTGTCATTACATATACACACCTTTTTTGAAAGGCCCCAGAGGCAGCAACATCTAAGCAAGAGGCATCACTAACCAAACACTGCCATGAAGACCAAGGAGCTTTCTAAACAAGTAAGGGACAATGTTGTTGAGAAGTATAAGTCAGGGTTAGTTTATAAACAAATATCCAAATCTTTGAAGATCCCCAGGAGCACCATCAAATCTATAATAACCAAATCGAAAGAACATGGCACAACAGCAAACCTGCCAAGTGACGGACACCCACCAAAACTCACGAACCGGGCAAGAAGGGCATTAATCAGAGAGGCAGCACAGAGACCTAAGGTAACCCTGGAGGACCTGCAGAGTTCTACAACAGAGACTGGAGTATCTGTACAATAAGCCGTACGCTCCATAGAGTTGGGCTTTATGGCAGAGTGGCCAGAAGAAAGCCATTACTTTCAGCAAAAAACAAAAAGGCACGTTGTGAGTTTGCGAAAAGGCATGTGGGAGACTCCCAAAATATATGGAGGAAGGTGCTCCGGTCTGATGAGACTAAAATTGAACTTTTCAGCCATCAAAGAAAATGCTATGTCTGGCGCAAACCCAACACATCATATCACTCAAAGAACACCATTCCCACAGTGAAACATGATGGTAGCAGCATCATGCTGTGGGGATGTTTTTCAGCAGCCAGGACTGGGAAACTAGTCAGAGTTGAGGGAAAGATGGATGGTGCTAAATACAGGGATATTCTTAAGCAAAACCTGTATCACTCACTTGAGTGGTTTAAGGGGAAACATGTAAATGTGTTGGAATGGCCTAGTCAAAGCCCAGTTCTCAATCCAATAGAAAATCTGTGGTCAGATTGCTGTTCACAAGTGCAAACCATCCAACTTGAAGGAGCTGTTTTGCAAGGAGGAATGGGCAAAAATCCCAGTGGTAAGATGTGGCAAGCTCATAGATACTTATCCAAAGCGACTTGGAGCTGTGATTGCTTGGAGGGGTGAATAATTTTGCACATTGACTTTTTCTGTTATTTTGTCCCATTTGTTGTTTGCTTCCCAATAAAAAAAAAAAAAAAAAAAAAAAACATCTTCAAAGTTGTGGGCATGTTCTGTAAATTAAATGATGCAAATCCTCAAACAATCCATGTTAATTCCAGGTTGTGAGGCACCAAAACACGAAAATATTTAAGGGGGTGAATACTTTTGCAAGGCACTGTATCTTTTGGCCAGTTATTTCCTTAGCTGTGATAACTGTCTTGGAAGGTATCTTTCTTCTGTTCAGCCGGCTCGGTCCCTTAGGTACAACTCAATCTCCAGGGTCTGCCAGCAGACTATCATGCTTATGCAGACGTCTTTGACAAGATGGTTCTGGGTTCCTCATCTCCTCATGGATGCATCTATGCCCTGTCACCTGCAGAGACTCAGTTCACGTCTGAGTATATCAAAGACAATATTGACACAGGATTTATCCACAAATCTTTTTCTCCAGCTGGTGCATGTTTTTTCTTTGTGAAACAAATGGCTCCCTACATCCATGCATTGACTACACTGTCTTAACAAGATCACTGTAAAAAATAATACCCTCTTCCCCTTATTCCTGAATCGTTTGACCACCTCAGGGAAGCTAAAGTATTCTCCAAATTAGACTTACGTGGGGCCTACAACCTGATCAGGATTTGTCAGGGGGATGAGTGGAAGACCGCCTTCAACACCTGTGACAGTCACTACAAATACCTGGTGATACTCTTTGGGCTTAGCAATACCCCTGCAGTGTTCCAAGAATTCATAAACAACATCTTCAGAGACTTGCTCTATTCCTGTGTTGTGATGTACCTAGACGATATCCTTGTTTTTTTGTCCATATTTGGCTACTCACCAGAGGCAGGTTAATCAGGTTCTTCAAAGGTTAAGAGAAAATAATCTGTAAGGCCTTCACTATCATTTCTAGGATACATAATATCCGATACTGGCCTGCAGATGGATCTCGAGAAGCTGTCAGAGATTTAAAAGTGGCCTCGCCCGTCTTGTTTAAAAGCAATCCGCGGGTCCTAGGATTCAACAACTAATATTGCCAGTTCGTGCTGCACTTCTTGCCCTTTACAGCTCCCATGTCTGCCTTGACCTGCAAAGGAGAAAATCCCAAGAATTGGACAGCTGTGGCTGAATCGCTATTCTAAGCCTTAAAGCAGGCCTTCTCTGCAACTCCAGTTCTCCATCACCCTGATGCTAACAAGCAATTTTGTCTTGAGGTGGATGCAGCGTTTCTTGGTGCTAGTTTCTTCTCCAGGGCCTTCTCTGCTCCAGAGCGCAACTACTCAATTGGGGACTGAGAGTTGTTGGCCATCAAAATGGCACTGGAGGAATGGCGTTACCTTCTGGAGGGAGCATCTTATCCTATGGTGATCTACACCGACCACAAGAATCTGACCTATTTGCAGTCTGCACAAAGACTTGACCTTCATCAAGCCAGGTGGTCCTTAGTCCTCTCCTGTTTTGATTTTGTTCTTCATTTCCGTGCTGCAGAAAAGACTATCAAAGAAGATGCTTTCTCGAGGACCTTTAATGCTACCTACTGCGAGGAGGAGCCTCAGCACATCATTGATCCCACAAAATTGCTGTTTGTCCTGTCAGATTGTCACAGATTCTGCCCGGAAAGACTTTTGTTGTGCAGACCCTCAGGAAGATAGTTTTACTCTGGGGTAATTCCTCAAAAATTGAAGGTCCCACCAGACAATGAAAGACTTTCAAGTTCATTGAACAACGTTACCGGTGGCCATCCATGTGGCAAGACATCCAAGAGTTTGTCGCTGCCTGTCTGTCATGTGCACAGAATAAAACCCCCGAACAACAACCATGGACTAGTAATGATCGAGCACCAAAGTATTCGGGTGTTCGGCCCGAACACATTGCTATATTTGTGTGCTCGGCCGAGCACTGGAGAATAATGGAAGTCAATGGGGGACAATCAGGCACCCCATGCTCTGAAGAGGGAAGGGTCCCTGGTCCATTGGAAAAGGTCAGAGAGTGCCAAAAACACCACCGAACTGGATCGGGAACAGCAAGGGGACAATGTCTGGATGCATCTTGGACTCCCAGGTAGAGATGTCGCGAACATAAAATTTTCCGTTCGTGGACAGCAAACGCGAACTTCCGCAAATGTTCCCATGGAAAATTACGTAGTTGATGCAAAGTCGAGTTTTAATCCATAAAGGGCATAAATCACCTAACATTCCTAAATTGTTTGGAATAACGTGCTTTAAAACATCCAGTGTGTGTATACGATCAGGTATGATGTTGTATTGATCAGGTAGTGTAAGGGTTACACCCGCTTTACTGTGACAGACCGAACTCTGACAGACCAAACGCCCCGTTTAACGCACCGCAAACAATCTTAAACAGTCTTTTTCCTCCACCGAGCCACGTACAACACCAAGGGTCCCCGAAAGGTGACAACAAGCCCCCTGGGACGCCTGCTGTGGTTGGTCTTCCACCTCCTCAAAGCCACCTTGCTCCTCTGACTCCTCTTCTTCAGACTCCTCTCTCTGCGTTGCCGCAGGTCCAGCAATCTACAATGACAAGGCTGCTTCTGGTGGTGATGGTGACCACAACTCTTTCTCTTCATGCTCATCTACGGCCTGATCCAGCACTCTTCACAGGGCATGCTCCAGAAAAAACGCATATGGGATGAGGTCGATGATGTTGCCTTGGGTTTGACTGACCAGGTTTATCACCTCCGCAAAAGGACGCATGAGCCTACAGCCATTGTGCATGCGCGTTCAGTAACGCGGACAAAAAATACCCAGCTCCGCAGAGGCTGTCCTCTTTTTCTTTAAATTAAAAAAAATCTGTTCTTACCAGTTTAATCTGTTTTGCCCCCTATCAGGGGATGTGTATAGAATATATTTTAGGAACCGCGAGATGAAAAAAGATGATTGGTCGGCCCTCTTACTTCCAATTTGGGGCACTGCGCGTGCGCTGCACAATGTACTGTGCCACCAATACAAGTAGTGTGAACTACTATTCTTACCATTTTGATCTTTTTTAAGTCCCCTATCAGGGGACGTGTATTGAATTAAATCCTTGCATGGGGAGATAGAGAAAAAAGCTTGCACTGTCCACTTCCTTCTAATTTTGGGCACTTGCAATGGAATTTGCCACCAATGCAACTAGTGTTAACTAAGTACTATTCCTATCAGTTTAATCTCTGTTTTGTCCCTTATCAGGGCCAGGGCCGGTGTAGTGAATAGATTTTTGGAACCAGGAGATGGAAAAAGACCCATGCTCGGTGAATTTTAGGTCACTGCGCGTGCGCCGTGCAATGTACTGTGACTTTTTTATCTGCAAGGTACTGTGCCACCCTATATGAGTGGAGGGCAGTTGGCACAGTACAGTCTGTGGGCCTGACACACACTGGCAGGATACTGCAATTATATTAAAGGGTAAAAATTAAATGACTTTTTTATCTGCAAGGTACTTTGCCACCCTATATGAGTGGAGGGCAGTTGGCACAGTACAGTCTGTGGGCCTGACACACACTGGCAGGCAACTGCAATTATATTAAAGAGTAAAAATGAAATGACTTTTATATCTGCAAGGTACTGTGCCACTCTATATGAGTAGTGTGCACACAGTACAGTCTATAGGCCTGCGGCCTCTCACACAAAATAAATACAAGCAGACTGATGTAACAGCCCTGAAAAGGGCTTTTTGGGGTGCTGTCAGGACGCTGTACTTACAACAGATGGCTTCTTTCACACGAGCGAGTTTTCCGCGCGGGTGCAATACGTGATGTGAACACATAGCATCCGCACTAAATCCGGACCCATTCATTTCAATGGGTCTGTGTACATGAGCTGTTTTTTTCACGCATCAATTGTGCGTTGCGTGAAAATCGCAGCATGTTCTATATTCTGAGTTTTTCACACAGCCCAAGCCCCATAGAAGTGAATGGGGCTGCATGAAAAACGCATTGCATTCGCAAGCAAGTGCGGGTGCGTTGTGTTTTTCACTGATGGTTGCTAGGAGATGTTGTTTGCAAACCTTCAGTTTTTTTTATCACGTGAGTGAAAAACGCATCAAAACGCATTGCACCCGCACGGACCAATTCTGTGGAATGGATGCGGAACCATTCATTGTGAATGGGGCGGGACGTGATGCGGAGAGCACACTATGTGCTCTCCGCTTTCGCATTTGCGGAGCCGCAGCCCCGAACTTCCGGGTTTCGGCCCCGAAACATCCGGCCGCGGCTCCGCAAAAGATAGAGCATGTCCTATTCTTGTCCGCAGCCTGCGGACAAGAATAGGCATCTCTATGGGGAGTGCCGGCATGGTGTGTTGCGGATCCGCAAGCTTCAGAATGAATCTAAGATGGATGCTGTCCTTGCTTTTTGATAGGAGGTGGGAGGGTGCTGGAATGTGTCTGCTGACTGTGAGGTACAGGGTCAAAGTTTGCTCAATGATAAAGTATAGGGGGCGAATCGAACATCGCATATGTTTGCCCGTCGCGGCGAACGCGAACATGAGATGTTCGCCGGGAACTGTTCGCCGGTGAACAGTTCGGGACATCTCTACTCCCAGGTCGCTGCTGGGAACCATGTTGTCCGAGTTGTACGCCACTTTTACAAACTGACAAAATTACGCACAAAACCCCCCCCCAAAAAAAATCTAATTCACAGGAAAAATTGTCAGGAAACATTCTTTCCTGTATATTCAATTGTATATAAAGTTCAAGTGCTGCCAAGAATTACAAGCAAGAGGCACTCTAAAACAGCCTGTATATCACATAAAGCAGGACCTCATTCACATTGTGGTACAATTGTTCAGGTAGTGGGACTCCTACACTTATAAAGCCTATGCACTAAGTGAAAAGGCTGCCAAAAATTACAAGGAACCGGCACTCTAATACACCTTTTATTACACTTAAAGGAGGGCATCATACACACCCTTGATAAATTATGATTGGTGGCCTGCTGGTGACCGTCAAAAACATTTGAAGCAAGGGCCTGCTGGTGACCCTCTAAAACATTAGGGGTGAGGGCCTGCTGCTGAGATGACCTTCTAAAACATTAGAGGCAAGGGCCTGCTTGTGAGCTGATGCTCTAAAACATTATATGCGAGTGCCTGCTGGTGAGCTGACGCTATAAAACATTATATGTAAGTGCATGCTGTTCAAATGATGCTCTAAAACATTATGTGCGAGTGCATGCTGTTCAGCTGATGCTCTAAAACATTATATACACTCTAAAAAATTAGAGTGGAAGGAATATATACAATCTGGATTAGGAGGAGGAGGAGAAAACAAGATTTAACCATATACTTTTTTTTTGTGGTAGAAAAGGTGCATGGGAATACACTACAGTAGATTGAGTACATTATAAATGATAGATGGAAATTGCCTTTATGTTCATCATCAGCTCAGCTCTCCTCTGGTGGAGTTTAGAAGTCAGGGGCAATCCAGGCCTTGTTCATTTTTATCTGAGTCAACCTGTCAGCATTGTCAGTGGACAAGCGGTTATGCTTATCAGTTATAATGCCACCAGCAGCACTAAATACACACTCAGACAGTACACTGGCGGCAGGGCAGGCCAGCACCTTCAAGGCGTGAAGCACAAGTTCATGCCACGTGTCCAGCTTGGACACCCAGTAGTTGTAATGCACTGAGGGGTCATTTAGAACACTGACACGGTCTGCTATGTGTTCCTTCACCATCTTCCAAAACTTTTCCCTCCTTGTACCACTAGGCCACCCTTTAGGGTGGAGTTGCTGGCGGGGTGTCATGAAAGTGTCCCATGCCTTGGTGAGTGTTGCCCTGTATTTGTTGGAACTGCTGTGTGTTCCCCTTGTCTCCCTTCCTCAGTTGCCTAAGGAAGTACGGACTTTGCCGGCCGCGTTGTCAGATGGAAAATTTTGGAGCAATCTCTCAACAAGTACCTTCTGGTATTGAACAGTTTCACTCGTCTCCTCCACCACAGGAATGAGAGATGAGAAGTTCTCTTTGTAGCGGGGGTCGAGAAGGGTGAATACCCAGTAATCTGTGTTATCTAAAATGCGTATAACGTGAGGGACAGGGGAAAGGCAGCCCAACATGAAGTCAGCTATGTGTGCCAGAGTACCAACAGGCAAGACATCGATGTCAACATCAGGATGACTCTCCATCTCCTCATCCTCCTCCTCCTCTTCTGCCCATCCAGGCAGATGGAATTAAAGTTCCATGGGTGCTACCCACTGTAGCAGAGGCAAATGTCTCCAGCTCCTCCTCCTCTACATGCTCCATTTTGCGCTGATAGGATGAACTGTGGGTGGTCTGGCTATAACCCTGTGTAATGTCCTCCCCCATTTCCTCGTCTGCCACAATCAGAGCGCCCTCTTTAATTGTGAGCAGCGATCGCTGGATTAGAGACAGCAGTGGGATGGTTAAGCTGATAATAGCGTTGTCGCCACTAACCATCTGTGTGGATTCATCAAAGTTTTTTAAAACCTCACAGAGGTCTGACATCAATGCCCACTCCTCGCTTGTAGAAAGTGGCAGTTGACTCGAAAGGCGACGACCATGTTGCAGCTGGTATTCCACAACTGCCCTCTGCTGCTCACAAAGCCTGGCCAACATGTAGAAAATATAGGTCAAGGATAAAAAGGAGGAGAGTGTTAGTAGGTGGGACCCTATAGGGCAGTGTTTCCCAACCAGTGTGCCTCCAGCTGTTGCAAAACTACAACTCCCAGCATGCCCGGACAGTCTTTGGCTGTGCGGGCATGCTGGGAGTTGTAGTTTTGCAACAGCTGGAGGCACACTGGTTGGGAAACACTGCTATAGGGTATAGAATGGTTAGGGAACTACTGTCCTAAATGGGGGGTGCCAGAGGTTTGTAGGATGGAAATCGGGCGGAGGAGTGGGTGGAAGATGAGAAAAAAAGTGAGAAAAAAGATGAGAAAAAAATGAGGAAACAAAGGCTGCCTATGTCACGGTTCTATATGTTCGATAACATTGATACATAAAAATTGCTTCAGTCGTGAAAATGTTAAAAAGATTGAACCGTTTGTTGACAAGATGACGCCAATGTTATAAATACGGAATATTTAGTGGATCAATTGTGAGAAGCACATACATATACTATGGGTGGACTTACTTCACCAGGGAGGTATCCAAGGGGATAAACTCAAGACACCCGATGGATATACCTCCCCTTTCTATATATAGATATTTTCTATGTATATATATATATATATATATATATGTATCTTTCTATGGATGAAGAGATGTAGATATATAGAATATATATAATTCCCAAATTCACATTTACTCACATGAATTTATATGCACAATGTGTTTTTTAGTATATCTCCTATATATATCATTTTGGGTTATATTCCCCCCCTTTTTTAGGACCCTCCCCGTTTTTAGGACTTTATGCATATGCATTTTTTTGTAGAGACCTGCTATACACTTAAGCATGTATTATTAGTTTGATTAAAGTTTTAGCCTATTTGTTCCCTTCGCTAATTTTTATTATCACGTACAATTTTCAAGCCCCCTTTTTTTATTAGGCCTATTAATTCTAACTTTATATATTTCAGAATTTGTTGATTCTTTTATATACTGTATTCTTTTATATATCTATTATGCCCCATTTAAACATATTTCCTATTATTATCCATTTCTAATGTAATTTGCCAATCACGATAATACTGACCCATCTCTATGTATAGAAGTCGGCCTGCAGTATCACGTGCTTTAAGAGATCAGTGTGCTAAGCCGCTTCCCATTGAATAGTAGCACATGCCCAGTTACATTCTTATCTCCATAGAGCGTCTCAGCTGTATGCGAGACCGGAAGTTTTATGACAGCGCATGCACAATATGTTACCTTGCGTTCCACATCTGCATTCCACCTGCCACGATCCGGAAATAGAAACCGGTGGGGTTTAATCTATCTTTTGAAGTTCTCTCTCTGCCTAACAAGATACAGTTATTTATCTAAAATATATATTACATTTAGAAGTCCCTCTTATATATGTGTTACTTGTATTGAACAACCTTTTACCATGCGTTCCACCGTGGAACGAAATGAAACCGGAAGTGACTTTCCCTTCCCGCCATACACCACCTGAAGTTAGTTACTGTTTCCACTATTTATACCACGATTATGCACTATGTTTTCTTATGCTCCTGATGAAGGGGGACCCCTATTGTTCCCCGAAACACGTTGAGCCTGTTTTACACAAGCCTGCTAAAGAATAAAGGATTTGACAAGAAGCCATCGGGTGTCTTGAGTTTATCCCCTTGGATACCTCCCTGGTGAAGTAAGTCCACCCATAGTGGCTTTTTTGTTTTAAATTTGTTTTTAAGCATATAGTGCTAGGCTAATTAATTAGCTGGATTTGTGTGAGGAGGAGGCGGAGCTTCTCACGTAAAAGGCGGGAGGTCCCACAGCATGACGCCGTCTGGAAGTTCCTGCGTCTGGAAGTTCCTGCGGCTCGACTGTGGCAAGGGAGTGCGTCTTTACCGTGTCGGCACGAGACTATGTCCGGTAAGATCTAAAGGTTTAGAGCGGGCGTGAGCCCGTGTATGTAAGGGTATGTTCATTGTGGCGCTCGTCCTCGGGTGCAACATCATACATGCCGCTGCCGCGGTCAGAACGGAAGCCCCGCCGCCGCCACCCTCCCTGCCTTATCATACTGCGGGACTTTGGGGGTGCACGTTGCGGCTTCTCTGGGCAGTGTAGGCACCTCTGCAGCGTGCCCGTAAACTCAATGGTGACACACAAGGTTAGCCAGCGCTAGAGGCTAATTTGTCACAAGCGTGGGGGGGGGGGCTTAGGGCTGTCGGCAGCCAGGTGGGGTGTCTTTTACATGAGACTCGCCCGATGTCGTTCTTGCCACATGAAGCTCGCACAAAACGGTTCCAGCAACATGAGACTCACACGCAGTGGTTTCCTGCCACATGAGACTCGCACAAAGCATTTCCTGTTGCATGAGACTTGCACAGCGGTTTTTCTGCCACTTGAAGCTCACACGGAATGGTTCCAGCAACATGAGACTCGCACGAAGTGGTTTCCTGCCAAATGAGACTCGCACAAAGCAGTTCCTGTCGCATAAGACTTGCACATCGGTTTCCTGCCACATGAAGCTCGCACGAAGTGGTTCCTGCCTCATGAGACTCGCATGAAGTGGTTCCTGCCACATGAGACTCGCACGAAGTGGTTCCTGCCACATGAGGCTCGCACGAGGTGGAGCCTGCCACACGAGGCTCGCACGGGGTGGTCCACGTTTCCAGGACACTCGCTCGAGATAGCCTGGCAATCCTAGCCTCGTATCCGGTACCTCGCACCACGGATACGATTCCTCTCCTGTCAACCACTAATACCGTGTCACTAACGCACGTCGGAGTCCCAACTAGGCCTCAGGGTGCTAGTCTTCATAAGGGTAGAGGAGATGACGGGGAAGGGGGGGGGTCCTGCATACAACCAACGATAATCCGTTATTTCCTGGTTTAGGATGTCGCAGGGGCGTGACGAGGGAGCGTCCTCTTCCCATGGGAGTATGGACAGGCTATCCGATCAGGAGGCAGCCCAGTCTTTTAGATCTTGGACCGTGGCGAAACTGACTACTGAGCTACTCAGAAGAGGGATACCATACCCCGCCTCCACAAGAAAAGTCGAATTGTTTCGCTTACTGTCAGCTGATAGAGCAACCCTCGAGCAAGAAGTCGTGTCAACTGATACTATTCAGACTTCTTTAACACAGTTGCATGCATTGATGAATACGATGGCGTCTTCGATGGCGGTTTTACAAACTAGAATAGAAGCGGTTGAAGCAAATTCAGCCATTTCTGGGTTGGCTGCCCAGACACCCGCAGAGGCCTCCGGTGTCCAGGCCAACGTTTCGGGTGGGTCAGGGGCTTTTCCCACCATTGCTCCCTCGCATTTTATTCCCACTAACATTCGTCAGGATATTCTGGAGGGCAAAGATGTGAACCTGGCGTCTTTACTCATCGCAGCGCACGAGGTCCCTGATAACAAGACCATCGCCTGCGGTGAGGTTTCGGGGGTTTTGAAATCAAAAGACGCCAGGCTCAATAAGAAATTGAGTTTGCCAGAATTTGTTTTGGCATTTAGGTTATTCCGTGATGTGTTATGTTCGGTTAGCCCACACAGGAGAGAGGAACTCGATTTATGAGTACCACCGCTCTTTTTCCGCCAAAGCTACGGCAGCACTGGCACAGTTTGGACAAACTGTTGATTGGGCGAATATCGACACCGAGCTCTTCTGTCAGCATTTTGCGGGCTTGAAAGCTCCGTCATGCACAGCGTGTAACTCCTATTTACATACTGCAGGGTGGTGTCCTAATTTCAGCATTAGCGCGGGGTCAGCACAATCTAGAAATACGCCAGGCCCGTCTAGTGGCAGAGTAACTTCTGGGGTGGATAAATTGGGTCGCCCAATCATCTATCTGGGTAGATCCCAGATCTGTAACAATTTTAATTACGCCGCCTGCCATTACGCGCAATGCAGATCCTTGCATTTGTGTACAGTGTGTTTTAGAGCACATCCTTGGGTAGCTTGTCCGCAAAAAGGTCATAACACAGCGTGACTAAGCGTGGTTGATGTGGATCTTCTCGGCTTATTGCTGCAAGATCATCCAGAATTATCTTGGGTGCGATATGTCATCACCGGGCTAATAGAAGGTTTTCACACTGGCTTACTGGCCACCTCCCAGTCTACGTTTGAGTGCAAAAACCTGTTGTCGGCTGCTAGAGATCCGGAGGCAGTCTCTCAGCTGTTACGATCGGAATTGGATCGAGGTTATATTTTCGGGCCTTTCAGTACTCCCCTTTTTGATGTTTGGAGAATAAATCCTATAGGGGTGGTGACGGGCAAGTTCAAAAATAAAAAAAGACTTATTTACGATTTGTCCGCCCCGCATTCTTTACAGATCCCTAGTTTGAACTCGCTGATACCATCTGACGAATTTGCCATGAAGTACGCGTCCATTGACGAAGCCATTCAGGTTATACTCAGGTTAGGGAAGGGAACGTGGTTATCAAAAGCCAATATCACGGATGCCTTTAAACTTCTCCCCATACAACCGAGTTTATGGCAATGGCATGGTATCAAATGGCAAGAGAAATTCTATTTCTCCAACAAATTGACTTTCGGGTCAAAATCCAGTCCTTGGATCTTTGACCAAGTTGTAAATGCCCTTCACTCGGTCTTGGCTAATGTCTTCAGGGTACATCACGTTATCCACTACCTGGACGACTTTCTGATTGAACCACCGGCAGAAACTCCACAGGACCTTGAGGTGTTGTCTTCAGTGTTTGGAGATCTCTGCGTTCCAGTGGCCCCTCATAAAGTGGTAGGTCCCAGCACCGACATCGCCTTCCTTGGCATTTGTCTAGACACAGTGAAGATGCAGGCTAGCTTACCGCAAGACAAGCTGAGCAGGATCAAGGAAGTGGTCCATAGATTTACCCTTGTCCGGGTTGCCACCAAGGCAGAGTTGCAGAGCCTCTAGGGCATGTTAAACTTTGCCATCAGGATTATTCCTCAGGGCAGGTCTTTTATCTCCAGGCTCCTTGGCTTGCTCCCGCGGGCTCAGGATCCTGACAGTACGATCCATCTTGATAATGAGGCTATGGCAGATCTGATTGTGTGGGATAGATTTTTATATCAGTGGAACGGTATTTCCTTTTTCTGCCCTACAGTGTCTAACTCGTCACCGGTGGTGCACACAGATGCCACTTCAACAGTAGGCTTTGCGGCAATATGGGGCACTTATTGGTTTGCTAGTGGTTGGTCATCTGAAGTATTGGGCTATACCGGGGTTTTCGCACTGTTCATCTTTGTTTGAAATCTACCCCATAGTGGGGGCACCACAGCTTTGGGGGGAACGATGGAAGAATCAGACGGTCTTGTTCATGACAGATAACCAAGCAGTAGCAGACATTGTGATGAAAGGGAGATCAAAATACATAATGTCTTTTCTCAGAAGATTTGTCTGGCTCTCACTCCAGCATAATTTCCACTTCGTGGTTACACATATTGGGGGGCACGATAATATAGCTGCAGACGCCTTATCCAGACTCAATTTCGCATTATTTTTTCAGGTCTCCCCGGGCGCAGATCCAACTCCTTCTCCAGTGCCACCTTACCACCAGCTTGTAATGGATTAGGGTTCCATATCGACACTGCCAGGGCACTAATGTCACGGGCACTATCCCGCAATACCCTTAGGATGTACAAGACTGCCTGGGCTCTTTTCAATGACTTTAAAGCCGTTCACCCACCTAATAACGAAGGTCCCATAACCTACATGTTGGGTTTTGTTGCTTTTTGCCACTCCACTCTAAGATTGGCATCGAGTACTATCAAATTGTATCTCGCAGGAATACAGCATCACTTGTATATATTGCATCCAGACCAACCTTCATTGTTTTTGGCCCATCCCATCAGAACCCTATTAAAAGGGATTCAGAAAATAGCCGCCAGGACACGTTACCCGACAGCCAATAACTGGTAGTTTGTTCAGGTCCTTGTCTGACAAATTACAGAGATACCCCTTCGGCAGATATGTCAGCCAATTGATTTTGACAGCGATGTACCTAGCGTTCTATGGGTTTCTACGGCCCGGGGAGTTCACAAGCCCAGCCTCCTATAGACGGTACCTGAGGAAAGATCAGTTGGTTAAAGATGGTAACATCTTTATCCTGACGTTACATACTTCCAAGACCTCACAGCCGGGTGAACCAGTTCAGATTAGGTATTTTCCCACTGATTATGAGTGGTGCCCGGCCACAGTCCTGAACGATTGGTTGCTTGCCATATCAGGGATTCCTGGTGATTCTCCCTTGCTCAAACTGGGGTCAAAACCATTAGGCATTCAAGATTTCTGGAAATTTATTTGTATTTTGTTGTCAAACACGGAGGTCAATCCACTTTCTATTACGGGACATTCTTTCCGCATCGGGGCTGCATCCGCTGCGTCAAAGAATAATGTTCCTGTACATATTATCAAAAAACTAGGCCGTTGGAAGTCTTCTTGTTATCTTCGGTATATTCCAGATCCAGATGTAGAAATGTCCACAGCATTTCAGAAATTGCTACAGTAATCGGTCAATAAACTAATATTGTTTAACCTATGGTCGGTCTTTTTTGGCCCCTTTAGCCTGTCCTCCTATGGCAGTTTGGGCACAACTCTACTGCTATTAAGGTATAGGGAGAGAGGGTTAGCGTAAGGGATCGTCTATTAGCCGTTCCGAACACAAGTGCTAGGCTAATTAATTAGCCGGATTTGTGTGAGGAGGAGGCGGGGCTTCTCATGTAAAAGGCGGGCAGTCCCACAGCATGACGCCGTCTGGAAGTTCCTGCCTACCCTCCCGAATCCCTCTTTCTTAGGGCTCCTTCTTAAGGACAGGCCCCTTTAGCCTGTCCTCCTACGGCAGTTTGGGCACAACTCTTCTGCTATTAAGGTATAGGGAGAGGGAGTTAGCATAAGGGATCGTCTATTAGCCGTTCCGAACACAATTTGTTTTAACCTAAATATAATTTTGAACATCTCTATATATGTATGTGCTTCTCACAATTGATCCACTAAATATTCTGTATTTATTATCTTATAACTTTGGCGCCATCTTGTCAACAAACGGTTTAATCTTTTTTAAATTTTCACGACTGAAGCAACATGTAGAACGTAGAGTTCCAGCACATGCTCACTTCACACAACAGTCGGTTAGCTGGAAGCCACAAGTGCTGCTGCAGCGTTGACAGACCGGCTGAAGCTGTGGACAACTTGCGGAACTGGGCACACACACGTCGTGCCTTCACTAGTAGCTCCTGCAAATTGGGGTAGGTTTTGATTAAGACGTGGGCTAGGCATGGGATGTGTATCAGGTTGCCGAGCACCAAGTTACGGCCATTGTCAGACACAACTATGCCTGGTTGTAGGTTGAGTGTCGAGAACCACAGCTCGGTCTGGTCCCTGTCATACAGTTGTGTTCAAAATTATTCAACCCCCAATGCTGTAAAGGGTTTTAGGGAATTTAGTGTACATTTGTAATTGTGTTCAGAATGAAATCTTACAAGGACTTTTTAAAGAACCAAATGCAACTAAAATGACATCAATTGTTTTTGTAATACAGTACTAAATGTTTTTTTTGTGATTTCTTCATTGACACAATTATTCAACCCCTTAAAGACTACCACTCTTAAGAACAGAGGTTCATTCAAGTGTTTTCGATCAGGTATTGAAAACACCTGTGGATGTCAAGGAGCAGCAATCAAGCATAATAAGCACCGATTAGGCAGATTTAAATGGACTGTGATACTCAGCTCCTTCTAGACATTTACTGGTGTGTTTACAAACATGGTGAAGTCAAGAGAATGGTCCAGGAAGACAAGAGAAGAGGTGATTTCTCTTCACAGGAAGGGCAATGGCTATAAGAAGATTGCAAATATGTTAAACATACCAAGAGACTCCATAGGAAGCATAATTCGCAAATTCAAGGCAAAGGGCACTGTTGAAATGCTACCTGGTCGTGGCAGAAAGAAGATGCTGACTTCGACTGCTGTGAGCTACCTGAAGCGCAAAGTGGAGAAAAGTCCCCATGTGACTGCTGAGGAACTGAAAAAAGATTTGTCAGATGCGGGTACTGAAGTTTCAGCTCAGACAATAAGGCGCACACTGCGTAATGAAGGCCTCCATGCCAGAACTCCCAGGCGCACCCCCTTGCTGTCTCCAAAGAATAAGAAGAGTCGACTGCAGTATGCCAAAAGTCATGTGGACAAACCACAAAAGTTTTGGGATAGTGTTCTGTGGACTGATGAAACAAAATTAGAACTCTTTGGGCCCATGGATCAACGCTATGTTTGGAGGAGGAAGAACAAGGCCTATGAAGAAAAGAACACCTTGCCTACTGTGAAGCATGGCGGGGGGTCAATCATGCTTTGGGGCTGTTTTGCTTCTACAGGTACAGGAAAGCTTCAGCGTGTGCAAGGTACCATGAATTCTCTTCAGTACCAGGAGATATTGGATGAAAATGTGATGCAGTCAGTCACAAACCTGAGACTTGGGAGACTTTGGGCCTTTCAACAGGACAATGATCCCAAGCATACCTCCAAGTCCACTAGAGCATGGTTGCGGATTAAAGGCTGGAACATTTTGAAGTGGCCATCGCAGTTACCAGACTTAAATCCGATTGAGAATCTCTGGTGGGACTTAAAGAAAGCAGTTGCAGTGCGCAAGCCTAAGGATGTTGTACTAAGTACTAAGATTGAATGTCACTTGGGGGTTGAATAAAACTGATAATGATGTGAGCACAGAAAAGACATTTGTGGTTATTTCATTATAAATGTTATGTTATATTTGTCTGACTTACAAGTGCCTCTTTGATTTAATTGTAAACAAGATGACTGAAATGATCAAAATCAATGTCAAACTGGCCAAAACACTCAATTTCAGTGGGGGTTGAATAATTTTGAACACAACTGTAGCTCTGCGGCGGTGTGCTGTTTGTCCCCCTAAGCAGATCAGCTTTAGCCCGGCCTGTTGACGCTTACCCACAGCAGTGCTACACTGACTGCTTAAGGCCTCAGTGTCGACAAGCCAAAATGGCAACATTTCAAGGGCCAGTTTCGAAAGTTGTACATTTAGTGCTATGGCCTGTGGGTGGGTATTTGCGCTTGCATTCAAATGCCTGTGTTATCGACATTTGGATGCTGCACTGGGACAGGGAAGTGGATGTTGTTGCTGATGGCTCATGCGAAGGTCCAGGCGGAGGGAGAGGGGCAGCCTGCGCCGTTGACAGAGGATTGGCCAGCAGTGCGTAATCAGGCTGGTGGTGGTGAGGTTGCTAGTGTTCATGCTCCGGCTCATTTTGGTACGACACAGGTTGCAAACTACCACTCTTTTGTCGTCTGCACTTTCCTCAAAAAAGCACCATACTGCGGAACACCTACCCCTTGGCAAGGTAGATTTACGCATGGGGGTGCTCAGTGTAACGGTTGCAGGCCTGTTTGGTGTGGTCCGACGTCTCCTTTTTGGAACCCCACTGCCTCTTCCAGACTGTTGTGGTGCTATGGATCCCTACTCCTTTGTACTGCTGTCCTTGCTCAGCTTTTCACTTTCCCATGTTGGGTCAGTGACCTCATCGTCCACCACCTCCTCTTCCACTTCCTCACTCTGCTCATCCTTCTGACTTGACCTAACCACAACCTCAGTGATTGACAACTGTGTCTCATCATCATCCACCTCGTGAATGAACGTCGTTCACCACTGTCATCTTCTTGAGACTGTGAAGGCTCAAGAGGTTGGGAATCAGGGCACAATATCTCAGGTACCTCTTCAAGCGTGCTGAGCAAGAGGGCCAAATCAAATAGTGGCGCTGGAAAGAGCTCCTCGGAATATCCGAGTGTGGGATCACTGGTTTGGCAATCCTCTCCATGGTGGGAGGAAGGATAATAAGAGTGAGGATTCGGTTGACCAGACTCTTGGCTACAGAGACTGGATGAGAGGGTGGTGCTTAATCGACTGGAAGCATTATCTTTTGCAATCCAACCGACCAACTGTTCACACTGGTCCAACTTGGACAGTGTTGTCCTGCGCCGCCCAGCTGAGTTGGACATGAAACTGGGAACGGTGGAGGTTTTTCTTTTTTTCTGGTGCACTGGCAGCAGGCACACTTTTTTATTGATCCCAGGGCCACGGCCTCTGCATGCACCATCAGCATCACACGCACTTAGTGCTCGCCTTCTTCATATTAATGGTTTTGTCACTAGATGTGGCGCAGATTGTTTTACTGTCTGCTAAAGACACAGAATTTGTACTACAGACACTGTTTGCAGATGTTCTGCACTATTGGTTACAGAACACCACAGATTATGGACACTAGATGTGGCCCAGATTATTAAAGACACAGTCTGCGGATGATGTACCGTATATGTCACTAATTATATAAAAGGTATAAAATAAAAATATGTTGCAGCTGTCAAACACACACAGTGGTCCTTAAAGGGACTTTGGGGTATTTGAAAAGCTTTTAGTAGTAAAAACAGCAAATGTCTCTCCCTGCACTATCTGTCCCTTCCGAAGCACTGTCCCTGAGACTGCAGCAGGTAAATAAATTGCTGCTCTAAAACACACACACAGTAGTCCTTAAAAGGACTTTTTGGTATTGGAAAAGCTTTCTCAGAATAAAAACTGTGAAAATCGCTCCCTACCCTTCCGGCCAACCAATCAGTGTAATGCCAGCAGCCAACATGGCTACTGGCATCACAGTGAGGGCGGTACTTACCTGCACCTTTATTGGCTCCTTAAAACCCGCGAAACATGCGGGGCGGAGACTCAAGCATTGCGCTCGAGCACATGCGGTACTCGGTCGAGTACCACCATGTGCAGAGCATAGCGATGCTCGAGCCAAACAGATATTCGGCCGAGCATGCTCGCTCATCACTACCAGGGACCTCTAACTTAGTGTTCCTGAGGCTTCTTGTCAACAGATAGCCATTGACTTTATTACTGATCTACCCTTGTCCTCTGGTTGTCCTGTGATTTGGGTTGTGGACGTCGTGGATTGTTTTTCCAAAATGGCGCACTTCGTCCCTCTTCCTGGACTTCCTTCTGCTCCTTAGCTAGTGACACATTTATCGCCTCCATGATTTTTCCCACCGTATTGTGTCAGATAGAGTTGTGCAGTTCATATCTAAGTTCTGTAAAGCTCTCTGTAAGCTATTGAATGTGTCTCTGGACTTCTCTCCGGCATATCATCTGCAGTCTAATGGTTAAGTAGAACATGTCAATCAAATAATGACCAATTTTTTGTGACACTTCACCAACCTCCATCATGACGACTGAGCCGAGCTATTACCATGGGCTGAGTTTTCATACAACAACTATGTCAGTGAGTCTTCCAAGAAGTCAACATTTTTTGTTTGAGTACGGTCAACAATGTAACATCCCACGCCCAGTGTCTTCTACTTTTGGTATCCCTGCAGTGGATGCAACTTTAAGAGAGTTCTCTAAAATCTTGGAGGAGACCATGAAAGCTCTAAAAGAGGCTTCTGTGCACATGAAGGAGGCTGCTGATAAAAGACATAGAGGTTTTCCTAAGTTCCATCCTGCTGATAAAGTGTGGTTTGCCTCCAAATACATCAGGCTCAAAATACCCTCTTACAAATTGTGTCTGCCGGCCTCTCTCTAAGCATGGTGGCAGCTGTAGCAACAGGCCAGAGCTGCCACTGTCATCCAGCAGTTGTGTTTTGACCAACAGTCCATCTGTACTGGAATGATTGACTTGCACCTAACAATCACCTCAAGTGACAGATACACACAGCTAGGAATCGGTGGGTTACTCCAATATCACACTTAGTTAGCATGGTCCAGGAAATGGCTCTAGGCCATCACCTTTCCTGAACCTGTCTCTTGCTTTTTCTGCTTCTTTTAAACGAGGATGAGTTTTGTGAGGACAGTCAGCAGTTAAATGCCAGCACAGACTTGTAGGAGAGGTCCACTGCAGACTACTTTAGGTGTGCAACTACCAAAGATGACAGTCTGGTGGGAGTACATGTTCCAAGAGGTCAGGGACGTACACAAGAGACAGAAGAGGGTGACACAAGTGACGAGCAAACATATGTAGATGATGATGTAGCTTATCACACGTGAGAGCCAGATGAAGAGAGGGCATCGTCATCATCAAGGGGCGATGGTAGCAGCGTGCCTGTGAGACAGCAGGGTGGAAGCAGTGGGAGATATGGAGCAAAACGCATGAAGGGGTTTACCTTCTGCTACTTGGGAGACTATCTGTGAGGAACATACTAGCAGTGCATGGGTTCATAAAAGTAGCGGCAAGCAGGAAGTACACAATGGTGGAGGGGAAATGTGATACTCGGCAGTGTGAGAATTTTCCACAAAGTCACTGGGGGACGTTTTCCTGGTGGTATGCAGGATGTGTTTGCAGAAGGTGAGGCATATCCAGGGTGCTAATGTTGGCACGACAGCCCTGTGTCAACACATGGAGCGTCACCATGGGAAAACCGTGCCACTCATTGAGTTTTACAGCCTGATGCTTCAACCGCTGTATTTCCCACTGGCCCACACCCCCTCTCCAGCAGTCAGGGATGAACAATGACAGCAGAAGGAAGCTGTTGTTCGTTCTCATTGACTTCAGTGTCATCTATTGCTCCTGATGCTGCTCCTCATCACTTGTTTCCACAGTAATCAATCACAGAGGCAATTGCAAAAAGACAAAAGTATGTGTGCACTCATAAAATGGCGCAGAAGCTGAACAAGCACCTGGCCAAATTGCTAGTACTACAGGCCCCTCCTTACTATGGAGTTGACTCTGAACATTTCAGAGAACGGATTGCTTGTGACCACACAAGGTGGAGAGTCCCAAGCTGGCTTGTCCAAAAAAGCTGTACCAGCCCTGCACAAGTACACTGACCAAAAATATAAACGCAACACTTTCGGTTTTGCTCCCATTTTTCATGAGCTGAACTCAAAGATCTGAAACATTTTCTACATACACAAAAGACCCATTACTCTCAAATATTGTCCACAAATCTGTCTAAATCTGTGTTAGTGAGCACTTCTCCTTTGCCGAGATAATCCATCCCACCTCATAGGTATGGTATATCAAGGACTGCCCACCATAAAAGGATACTCTGAAATGTGCAGTTTGATCACACAGCACAATGCCACAGATGTTGCAACGTTTGAGGGAGTGTGCAATTGGCATGCTGACTGCAGGAATGTGTACCAGAGCTGTTGCCCGTGCAATGAATGTCCATTTCTCTACCATAAGGCGTTTCAGAGAAGTTGACAGTACATCCAACCGGTTCACAACCGCAGACCACGTGTAACCATACCAGCTCAGGACCTCCACATCCAGCATGTTCACCTCCATGAACGTCTGAGACCAGCACCTTGATATGCCACACCTGTGAGGTGGGATGGATTATCTTGGCAGAGGAGAAGTTCTCACTAACACAGATTTAGACAGATTTGTGAACAATATTTGAGAGTAATCGGTCGTTTGTGTATGTAGAAAATGTTTCAGATCTTTGAGTTCAGCTCATGCCAAATGGGAGCAAAGCTGAAAGTGTTGTGTTTATATTTTTGATCAGTAGTAGAAGGTGGGCCAACATTTGAGCCTCTTGGTGTTTGGCAGAGTTCACACCAGCGCTGACATATGGAGTTGTAACTATGGTCAAGGACAATATATGTTGTTCATAGCCAACTGGGTACATGTGGTTCCGGACCAGGCACACCAGCAACTTGGCTAGGTGATGGCAATGCCGCCTCTGTGTTGTAATGCTGGGATTTCTGCAATGTCCTCCTCTGCTTCCTCATCTGTCACTTTGCCCTCATCCTCCCCTCTAGGCACAGTTCACAGTGATCCTTCAGCATATTACCTATGCAAAGCTAGGCAATGTCACATGGTTCTGCACCTGGTCAGACTTGGCGAAATAGCCACACAAGGCAAGAACTGCTCCATGGCATCAATAAATCGAACACTGGCTGTCTCCTCACCAACCGATAACGAGAAAAACATTTTGTCTCTGCTGTGTCAAGGAGAGCTGACCCATGGTGCACTTTTTCACTCTCATTGTCACCTGGTTCCTTCAAGTCTTCCACTGAACTGCAAGGGCTGTTAAAAATGTTCAGGAAATTGTGCATGCATTTCAGCCACTCTTATTGTGCAAAACACTCCCTCCTTGAGCTGCAAAGGCAAATTTCTCTTCTTCAGCATCGGCTAATATGCAATGGTTCCACCCGTTAGAACTCCAGCTCCATATGACTGGTGAGTGGTGGGGGGCAGGAGCAGCACCAGCTCAATAAGTCTTGAGTCTTTGATGAGCAGTTTTCTTTAGCCGCCTTCTGAAGAAACCACTGAGCAGCAGCAGTAGTGGGACATGCATATAGAAGAACCTCAACCAACAGGTGGGGGCATACTTGGACTGTACCATCACCCATGATCCAAGATGCCCTGAACTACTGGAGATGCAAACTTGAAATGTGGCTGTAACTTGTCGGGTTTGCCATGGGCATGCTTTCCTGCCCGGCCAGTAGTGTGGCACCACAGTGTGTGTTCAGTGCGGCAGGGTGCATAGTTACCCCTAAGAGAACTCGTCTTTCCTCCCATAATGTTGAGAGACTAACCTTCATAAAGATGAATCAGGAGTCGATCAACCAGGATTTCCAATTCTGGTGCCTGATGCAAAAGAATAGATCATCCTGCCACTAATGATAATACTGTAGTGGTCTGGCACACTGGAATATTGTGCAAAATAGACCATTACTTCTGTACTGCTTCCACCATTCTGATGCTGATACCTGACTCTACTGAATTCCTACAAAGGGGCTTCTTGGCCTACTGATATGTACTTGCAGTGACGGACTGGGGTGCCTAGGGCCCACCAGTAAAATTTATTTTGGGGGCCCACCGTATGGGGGTCTCTGGCCTGCAGCAACATTGAAAAGATAAGTCCTTGGGAAAAGAAGATACTCGCTAGATAGCTAGAAGTCATTTCAACTATCTGATCGTGTCTATAATAATAAACTGGGTACTTTCTTACATAGTAACATAGTATATAAGACCGAAAAAAGACATTTGTCCATCCAGTTCGGCCTGTTTCCTACAAGTTGATCCAGAGGAAGGCAAAAAACCCCTGTGAGGCAGAAGCCAATTTTCCCCATTTAAAGGGAAAAAAATTCCTTCCGGTCTCCAATCAGGCAATCAGAATAACTCCCTGGATCAACGACCCCTCTCTAGTAGCTGTAGCCCAGGCATGTACAAACTCTGGCCCTCCAGGTGTTGCAGAACTACAACTCCCATCATGCTCTTCTGTAGGTTGATAGCTGTAGGTTGTCCAGGAATGATGGGAGTTGTAGTTTTGCAACATCTGGAGGGCCGGAGTTTGGACATGCCTGCTGTAGCCTGTAATATTATTACACTCCAGAAATATATCCAGTCCCCTCTTGAATTCCTTTATTGTACTCACCATCACCACTTCCTCAGGCAGAGAGTTCCATAGTCTCACTGCTCATACAGTAAAGAATTATTTTCTATGTTTGTGTACAAACCTTCTTTCCTCCAGACGCAGAGGATGTCCCCTCGTCACAGTCACAGTCCTGGGGATAAATAGATGATGGGACAGATCTCTGTACTGACCCCTGATATATTTATACATAGTTATTAGATCTCCCCTCAGTCGTCTTTTTTTCTAAAGTGAATAACCCTAATTTTGATAACCTTTCAGGGTACTGTAGATCCCTCATTCCAGTTATTACTTTAGTTGCCCTCCTCTGAACCCTCTCCAGCTCTGCTATGTCTGCCTTGTTCACAGGAGCCCATAACTGTACACAGTACTCCATGTGTGGTGTGACTAGTGATTTGTAAAGTGGTAGGACTATGTTCTCATCACGGGCGTCTATGCCCCTTTTGATGCAACCCATTATCTTATTGGCCTTGGCAGTAGCTGCCTGACACTGGTTTTTGTAGCTTAATTTGCTGTTTATTAAAATTCCTAGATCCTTTTCCATGTCAGTGTCACCCAGTGTTTTACCATTTAGTATGTACGGGTGACTTGCATTATTCCTTCCCAGGTGCATAACTTTACATTTGTCAGTGTTAAACCTCATCTACCATTTCTCTGCCCAAGCCTCCAATCTATCCAGATCCCTCTGTAGCAGAAAACTGTCCTCTTCAGTGTTAATTACTTTACACAGTTTAGTGTCATCTGCAAAAATAGATATTTTACTGTGCAGGCCTTCTACAAGATCATTAATAAATATATTGAAGAGAATAGGGCCCAATACTGACCCCTGAGGTACCCTACTAGTTACAGTGACCCAATCTGAGTATCTACCGTTAATAACCACCCTCTGTTTTCTGTCACTCAGCCAGTTATTTACCCACATACAGACATTTTCTCCCAGTCCGAGCATCCTCATTTTATATACTAACCTTTTATGAGGTACAGAGTCAAATGCTTTGGAGAAGTCCAGATATACGACATCCATTGATTCGCCGCTGTCAAGTCTAGAACTTACCTCCTCATAGAAGCTGATTAAATTCATTTGGCATGACCGATCCCTCGTGAAGCCATGCTGATATGGCGTTATTTGCTTATTTTCATTGAGATACTACACTAGCATCTCTTAGAAACCCTTCAAACAGTTTACCAACAATAGATGTTAAACTTACCGGCCTATAATTTCCAGGCTCTGTTTTTAGACCCTTTTTGAATATTGGCAGCACATTTGTTATGCGCCAATCCTGTGGAACATTCCCTGTCAGTATAGAGTCCGTAAATGTCAGAAATAAAGGTCTGGCTATGACATCACTTAATTCCCTTAGGATACGGGGGTGTATGCCATCCGGTCCTGGCGATTTGTCAATTTTAATCTTTTTAAGTCGCTGTTGTACTTCTTCCTGGGTCAGACAGGGCACTTTTAACCCCTTAAGGACGAAGGGCGTACATGTACGCCCTTGCGTCCTGGTACTTAAGGACCAAGGGCGTACATGTACGCCCTGTGTTTAAACTGCTACTGCACCCGATGTGGGCGCAGTAGCAACATGGTTCCTGCTGATGTAGATCAGCAGGAACCATGTTCTAATGCCGAGGGGGGTCATGTGACTCCCCGTATCAGCGATCGCTGCGAACCGCAGGTCAATTCAGACCTGCGGTTTGCAGCGGTTTCAGCGATCTCTGATCCCCGCGGTCTGTGACCGCGGGGATCAGAGAGTTAATTGCCCCAAAGGTAATTATTTTAACCCCCTGCAGCCCCCAATCTTGTTATGGCGGCGGGGTGCAGGGGGTGGTTGCGGCGGCGGTAGGCGGTGCGGGAGGCGGGCGGTGCGGCAGGCGGGATCGCAATAGCGATCCCCGCCCGCCTCCCTTGCAATAATTCCCTGGTGTCTAGTGGTTCTGATCAGAGTGCCAGCACATTGCTGGCACTCTGATAGAAACGGCTGGCATCTGTGCTGCAGATGCCAGCCGTTTAACCCTCTCTTACCGCGGTCCGGACGGACCGCGGTATGGAAGGTGTTAACAGGGAGGGAGCTCCTCCCTCTCCCATCGGGGGCTGCTGTGCCTATGCAGCCCCCAGGATGAGATCGCAGAGGAAGGGAGCTCCCTCCTCCCTATCCATCACCCACTGCTCTCTAATGGCAGTGGGTGATGGTTACCATGGCAGCAGGACGGTTTCAGAAGCGTCCTGCTTGCCATGGTATAGTAACTCTGGTCAGACTTCTGCTAAAGGCAGAAGTCTGACCAGACTGTGAAAAGTAAAAAATACATTGCAGTTCACTATATAGTGTACTGTACTGTATTATATAGACACCAGATCCACTGGATCTACAAGAACCAAGTGGGTCTGGGTCCAAAAAAAATGTAAAAAAGTGAAAAAAAAGTAAAAATAAGAAAAACACAAATCACTGAATAAAAAGTAAAAAAAAAAAATACACTACACATATTAGGTATCGCCGCGTCCGTAAAAAACAGCTCTATAAAAATATCACATGACTGAACCCCTCACGTGAACGCCATAAAAAAAAAAAAATGGTGTAAATAAGCCATTTTTTGGCACCTTACATCACTAAAAGTGTAATACAAAGCGATCAAAAAGGCGTATGCCTCCCAAAATATTACCAATCTAACCGCCATCTCATCCCGCAAAAAATGAGCCCCTTCATAAAACAATTGCCCAAAAATAAAAAACTATGCCTCTCAGACTAAAACATGATTTTTTTGTTTCAAAAATGCTTTTCAGTGTTAAATGTAAAAAATTTAAAAAAGTAGACATATTGGGTATCTCCACGTCCGTAAGAATCTTCTATATAAAAATATCACATGACCTAACCCCTCAAGTAAACACTGTAAAAAAAAAAAAAAATAAAAACTTTGTCAAAAAGCCATTTTTTTGTCCCCTTACATCACAAAAAGTGTAATAGCAAGCGATCAAAACGTCATATGACCCCCCAAATAGTGCCAATCTAACCGCCACCTCATCCCGCAAAAATTATACCCAACCTGAGACAATCGCCTAAAAACTGAAAAAAATATGGCTCTCAGACTATGGAGACACTAAAACATATTTTTTTTTTGTTTCAAAAAGGATATTATTGTGTAAAACCAAAATAAATAAAAAAAAGTATACATATTGGGTATCGTCGCATTCGTAACAACCTGCTCTATAAAAATATAACATGACCTAACCCCTCAGGTGAACGCCGTAAACATAAAAAATAAAAACGTTGCAAAAAAGTCATTTTTTGTCACCTTACATCACAAAAAGTGTAATAGCAAGTGATCAAAAAGTCATATGCACCCCAAGATAGTACCATTCAAACCGCCATCTCATCCCGCAAAAAATGAGCCCCTACATAGGACAATTGCCAAAAAGAAAAAAAAACTATGGCTTTCAGAATGTGGAGACACTAAAAAAATCATTTTTTCAAAAATGCTTTATTATGTAAAACTGAAACAAAAACCCCAAAAAGTAGACATATTTGGTATTGTCGCGTCCGTAACAACCTGCTCTATAGAAATAGCACACAATCTAACCTGTCAGTTCAACGATGTAAATAACAAAAAATACAAAACTGTCCCAAAACAGCTATTTTTTTGCAAATTATCAATTTTAATCCATTTTCCAGTAACAAAGCAAGGGTTAACAGCCAAACAAAACTCAATATTTATTGCCCCGATTCTGTAGTTTGCAGAAACACCCCATATGTGGTCGTAAACTGCTGTATGGACAAACGGCAGGGCGTAGAAGGAAGGGAACCCCATAAGGTTTTTGGAAGGCAGATTTTGCTGGACTGTTTATTTGACACCATGTCCCATTTGAAGCCCCCCTGATGCACCCCTACAGTGGAAACTCCAAAAAAGCGACCCCATTTTGGAAAGTACGGGATAAGGTGTATTATTGTTTGTATTATTTTAGGGTAAATATGATTTTTGGTTGCTCTATATTACACTTTTTTTGAGACAAGGTAACAAAAATAGAAATTCCGAAATTTCATCTCCATTTGCCAATAACTCTTGTGGAACACCTAAAGGGTTAACAAAGTTTGTAAAATCAGTTTTGAATACCTTGAGGGGTGTAGTTTTTTAGATGGAGTCACTTTTTTGGAGTTTCTACTCTAGGGGTGCATCGGGGGGCTTCAAATGGGACATGGTGTCAAAAATCCAGACCAGCAAAATCCGCCTTCCAAAAACCATATGGCGTTCCCTTACTTCTGTGCCCTGCCGTTTGGCCATACAGCAGTTTACGCCCAAATATGGGGTGTTTCTGAAAACTACAGAATCGGGGCAATAAATATTGAGTTTTGTTTGGCTGTTAACCCTTGCTTTGTTACTGGAAAAAGTGGATTCAAACGGAAAATTTTCCAAAAAATCGAAAATTCTGAAATGTTATCTCCATTTGCCATTAACTCTTGTGGAAAACCTAAAGGGTTAATGACGTTTGTAAAATCAGTTTTGAATACCTTGAGGGGTGTAGTTTCTAGAATGGGGTCATTTTTGGATGGTTTTTATTATGTAAGCCTCACAAAGTGACTTCAGACCTGAACTGGTCCCTAAAAGTGGGTTTTGAAAATTTCTGAAAAATTTCAAGATTTGCTTCTAAACTTCTAAGCCTTGTAACGTCCCCAAAAATAAAATGGCATTCCCAAAATGATCGATACATGAAGTAGACATATGGGGAATGTAAATCAATAACTTTTTTGGGCGGTATTACTATGTATTATAGAAGTAGAGAAATTGAAACTTGGAAAATTGCTAATTTTTCAAAATTTTTGGTAAATTTGATATTTTTTTATAAATAAAAATGAAATTTTTCGACTTAATTTTACCAGTGTCATGAAGTACAATATGTGACGAAAAAACAATCTCAGAATGGCCTGGATAAGAAAAAGCGTTTTAAAGTTATCACCACATAAAGTGACACTGGTCAGATTTGCAAAAAATGGCCTGGTCCTAAGGTGAAAATGAGCCCGGTCCTTAAGGGGTTAATGGGGAGTTTACTTTTACATTCTGCATTTCATCTAACAGTTTATTTTACTCAGTGAGTATAGTGGAGAAAAAAATATTTAATAGTTTTGCTTTATCCTCGTCGCTCTCTGCAACACCCCCCTCATTGCTATGTAGAGGGCCGACTCCTTCAGATTTATATTTTTTACTATTTATATAATTGAAGAACATTTTAGGGTTAGTTTTACTCTCTTTGGCAATTAATCTCTTGGTCTCTAATTTGGCAAATTTTATTAGTTTTTTACATATTCTATTTTTTTCCTTATAGTTTATCAGTGCTTCCTGACTCCCCTCCTGTTTTAGTGATTTATATGCTTTCTTTTTGTCATTTATTGGTTTCATATTGTTCCTTAGCCTTTTATTCCTATATGGTATGTACCTCTCACAATTAGATGTTACAATGCTTTTAAAAATCTCCCATTTTATGGTTGTATTTTTATTTTTGAGGACTTTGTCCCAGTTAGTTAGGTCTATGGCCTTGCTTAGTTGGCTAAATTTTGCTCTTTTGAAGTTTGGTATTTTTGTTCCTCCCTTTAGAAACTCTCTTTTGAAGGATAATTGGAAGGTTATAACTTTATGGTCACTATTTCCCAGGTGTCCCCCAACCTGCACATCTGTTGTTTTATCAGGTCTATTGGTTAATACTAAGTCCAGTATGGCCGTCCCTCTAGTGGGGTCCTGAACCAGTTGGGAAAGGAAATTGTCTTTGGCTATTGCCAAGAACCTGTTTCCTTTTTGGGATGTACAGCTTTCAGTTTCCCAGTCTATATCTGGGTAGTTGAAGTCCCCCATAATAACGACTTCATTATGATTTGCCGCCTTGTCTATTTTGTTTAGTAATAGATTTTCTGTGGACTCTGGTATATTAGGTGGTTTATAATACACTCCTATTAGTAATTTGTTATTGTTTTTTGCTCCATGTATTTCTACCCACAGTGACTCCACATGTTCATGTCCCTTAGAGATGTATTCTTGAATTACGGGATTTAGACACGACTTCACATAGAGGCAGACCCCTCCACCCCTCCAGTTTTGACGATCCTTTCTAAACAGATTGTAACCTTTTATATTAACTGCCCAGTCATAGCTATCATCCAGCCATGTCTCAGTTATTCCCACTATGTCATAGTCCTCCTCACACATCACTAATTCCAGTTCACCAGTCTTGTTAGTCAGGCTTCTAGCATTAGTATACATACATTTGACAGGTTTATGTGTATTTTTTAACCTATATCTTTCATTCTGAGCTGTTCTAGTCCCCCCTTCCATTCCTCCCCCAGTCACACTACCTCGCCCCTAGTCTCTATCTTCCCCTCCTATAATGTAATTACCCTACCCCCAGTCCCAAGTTTAAACACTCCTCCAACCTTCTAGCCATCTTTCTCCCAACACAGCTGCCCCTTCCCCATTGCGGTGCAGCCCGTCCCTACGATAGAGCCTGTAGCCCACAGAGAAGTCAGCCCAGTTCTCCAGGAACCCAAACCCCTCCACCTACACCAGCTCTTGAGCCACTTGTTAACCTCCCTAATCTCCCGCTGCCTTTCTTGTTTGGCTCGTGGTACAGGCAGTATTTCAGAAAATACTACTTTTGAGGTTCTTGCCCTAAGCTTTTGACCTAAAACCCTGAAATCATTTTAAGGACTCTCCACCTTCCTCTAACTTTGTCATTGGTTCCGATATGGACCATGACCGCTGGGTCTTCTCCAGCCCCTCCCAGTAATTTGTCAACCCGATCCGCGATGTGTCGAACTCTAGCGCCAGGAAGACAGCACCCTGTTCGGCGATCACGATCTTTGTGACAGATCGCCCTATCTTCCATAATAAAATAATTTAATAATAATAATAATAGTTTTTATACAAACATAGGCTGGTTGGGGTGCTATACATTGAATATATGTATATAGTGTAGTATGTCTACTGTGTTATGTGCCACTTGTGCAGGGGGTGGGAGACTAGGGGCTCACCTTGCTCAAAGGGAGATTCACCTGTACCCCTATCGGCCAGGCCAAGCCTGTGTACTTGTTACAATTTTACAAGGATATGCATACAACTTGCCCTTACTATCACACTGCTGTTGTTGGGTACTGCTACAACTGTGATCTGCCTTTGTGGTGTATGCCACTGCTACTGCCCTTCCTTCCCACTCTTTTATGGGGCCACTATTGTCATTGTTACTGCCACTGCTGCTGCTGCCACCCTTTCCACTCTGTCATGGGACCACTACTGTCACTGCCACTGCTGCAACCCTCCCTACTCTGTCATGGGGCTACTATTGTCACTGTCACTGCTGCTGCTACTCTATCTACTCTGTCATAGGGCCACTTAAATATTGGGGCACTAAACAGTTATGTACACAGCGATAAATTGTGACAGTTTGTAGTTCAGCATTCTTGATAGTAGATATTGTATCTCTCCTACTTAAAGGGGATCTCCAGGAAGAAAATGAAAATACTTAAATATTACTTTCTTATAAATATATTCTCAAATAGAGAAATAATTCCACTGTCCATTAGTACACACGAAACCTGTACGAATCACTCTGGAGGACAAGTTACTTCACAACACTTCAACTGAATCTCTGTGAGAATGGAGTTCAAGAGGCAACATACAGAGAGGATCGACAGGACAGACTGTGGTGATGTGTTGCTGTAGTAATGGAGACTGCATACAAGTGCTGCTGCTCATTAGCCACATCCCCACCGCCTCTCTGCACTTCATATCTACTCATGATGAACTCCATTCCAAGAGAGATTGTGCTGAAGATCTTATTAAACTGTATTTAGGATCATAATCCCTGACAACATAGCCTAGAGGATGAGGAGTCAGCTCTTCAGCTCCGTGTTCTGAAGTAACTTGTCCTTTGTTAATAGGACAGGTTTTGTGTGGACTAATACGACAGCAGACATTTTATTTCCCCTGATGACTGCTCCTCAAACAAAACAAGCCATTATAACTAATGATTATATTATTAGGTATTTGGGAATATATTTAGAATAAACTAATTTATTTTCTTAATTTTATTTTCTTAAATCCTGGAAAACCCCTTTAACCCCTTAAGGACGCATGACGTACCGGTACATCATGGTTTCCGAGTCCTTAAAGGGAGTCTGTCACCAAAGTTGGACATAATAGACCGCTGACATAGCTTTGTAGCATCACTTTAGATGAATGAAACGGTACCTTTGTTGTCTTCTTCAGAGCTTCACCTGCTTCAAAAACGGACTTTTATTGATATGTAAATGAGGGCTCGCAAGTGCCCAGGGCGGAGTTAAGTTCTTTGGAGCCCAGGCTGCTCGGCCTCTTTAGTTCTTATCCCCGCCCCTGTCTCTGTCTCTGCCCGCCCTTCTATTGCCTTTCTTCCTCCTCCTCTGGTAGCGAACTCCTGCGCCTGCGCTCAGCTTTGCCTCGGCGGGGCATGCGCACTGCGATGCCCACTGTGGGAACGGCATCAATGTAGCTACTGCGCATTCCCCGGCTGACGCTGCAAACCCAGCTGTAAGCTGGTGGACATGCGCAGTAGCTACATTGATGCCGTTCCCACAGTGGGCATTGCAGTGCGCATGCCCCGCCGAGGCAAAGCTGAGCGCAGGCGCAGGAGTTCGCTACCAGAGGAGGAGGAAGAAAGGCAATAGAAGGGCGGGCAGAGACAGAGACAGGGGCGGGGATAAGAACTAAAGAGGATGAGCAGCCTGGGCTCCAAAGAACTTAACTCCGCCCTGGGCACTTGCGAGCCCTCATTTACATATCAATAAAAGTCCGTTTTTGAAGCAGGTCAAGCGCTGAAGAAGACAACAAAGGTACCGTTTCATTCATCTAAAGTGATGCTACAAAGCTATGTCAGCGGTCTATTATGTCCAACTTTGGTGACAGACTCCCTTTAAGGACACATGACGTTCCGGTAAGTCATGAGTAGTTCCGATCACTGCTGCTCAGCCGGCAGTGATCGGAACAAGGTACCTGCTGAAATCATTCAGCAGGTACGTTGTTACAATGCCCAGGGGGGTCCTGTGACCCCCCCATATCGGCGATCGCTGCAAACCGCAGGTCGATTCAAACTTGCGGTTTGCAGCGCTTTGTGCGATCTCTGACCAGGGATCAGAGAGTTAATGCCCCCAAAGTGTCAATTTTTAAACCCCCCCCCCTGCAGCCCTCAATCATATTTTGGTTGCGGGGGTACAGGGGGGGTGGTTGAGGGAGGCGGTGCGGGAGGCGATTGCGATCCCCCGTCCGCCTCCTCTGTAATATTCCCTGGTGTCTAGTGGATCTATCAGAGTGTCAGCACATTGCTGAAACTCTGATAGAAACGGCTGGCATCTGTGTTTGATCAGATGCCAGCCGTTTAAACCCTTCCATACCAGTATGGAAGGGTTAACAGGGAGGGAGCTCCCTCCCTCTCCCATGGGGGGCTGCTGTGCCTTTGCAGCCCCCCGACAGGATGGGTTCGCAGAGGGACAGCAGCGGGTGATGGTTACCATATCAGCAGTACGCTTTCAGAGGCGTACTGATGCCATGGTACTGTAAGTCTAATCAGACTTGTGCTAAAGTAAAAAAAGTAAAAATAATAAAAAAAAATATCACTGAATAAAAATTAAAAAAATAAAATACACTACACATATTAGGTATCGCCGCGTCCGAAAAAACCTGCTCTATAAAAATATCACATGACCTAACCCCTCACGCAAATACCGTAAAAAAAATAAAAAATGGTGTAAAATAAGCCATTTTTTGTCACCTTACATCACAAAAAGTGTAATAAAAAGCAATCAAAAAGGCGTATGCCTCTCAAAATAGTAGCAATCAAACCGCCATATCATCCCACATAAAATGAGCCCCTACATAGGACAATCGCCAAAAAAAATAAAAAAATATGGCTCTCAGACTATAGAGACAGTAAAACATTATTTTTCTTTCTAAAATGATGTTATAGTGTTAAAGTAAAATAAATTTAAAAAAAAGTATGCATAGTATTTCCACGTCCATAAGAATCTGCTCTATAATAATATCACATGATATAACCCCTCAGGTAAATACCGTAAAAAATAAAAAATAAAAACAATGTAAAAAAAACATTTTTGTCACCTCACATCTCAAAAACTGTAATAGCAAACGATCAAAAAATTATATGCACCCACAAATAGTGCCAATCAATCCATCATCTCATCCCGCAAAAAATTATACCCTACATAAGACAATCGCCCAAAAAAATAAAAAAATATGGCTCTCACACTATGGAGACAATAAAACATGATTTTTTTTGTTTCAAAAATAATATTATTGTGTAAAACTTAAATAAATATAAAAAAGTATACATATTTGGTATTTTCGCATCCGTAATAACCTGCTCTATAGAAATAGAACACAATCTAACCTCTCAGTTCAACGATGTAAATAAAAAAATAAAAAAACGGTCCCAAAACTGCTATTTTTTTTTCAAATTTTCCATTTTAATCCATTTTTCCAATAACAAAGCAAGGGTTAACAGCCAAACAAAACTCAATATTTTTTGCCCTGATTCTGTAGTTTGCACAAACTCCCCATATGTGGTCTTAAACTGCTGTAAGGCCAAACGGCAGGGCATAGAAGGAAGAGAATGCCATATGGTTTTTGGCAGATTTTGCTGGACTAGTTTTTTGACACTATGTCCCATTTGAAGCCCCCCTGATGCATCCCTACAGTAGAAACTCCAAAAAATGACCCGTTTTGGAAACTACGGGATAAGGTGTCAGTTTTGTTGTTACTATTTTAGGGTAAATATGATTTTTGGTTGCTCTATATTACACTTTTTTTGAGGCAAGATAACAAAAAATAGAAATTCTGAAATTTCATCTCCATTTGCCAATAACTCTTGTGGAACACCTAAAGGGTTAACAAAGTTTGTAAAACTTTTTTAAATACCTTGAGGGGTGTAGTTTCTTAGATGGAGTCACTTTTATGGATTTTCTACTCTAGGGGAACATCAGGGGGGCTTCAAATAGGACATTGTGTCAAAAATCCAGTCCAGCAAAATCCGCCTTCCAAAAACCATATTGCGTTCCTTTCCTTCTGCGCCCTGCCGTTTGGCAATACAGCATTTTACGGCCACATATGGGGTGTTTCTGCAAACTACAGAATCAGGGCAATAAATATTGAGTTTTGTTTGGCTGTTAACCCTTGCTTTGTTACTGGAAAAAATGGATTAAAATGGAAAATGTTCCAAAAAATCGAAATTCAGAAATGTTTTCTCCATTTGCCATTAACTCTTGTGGAAAACCTAAAGGGTTAGCAGAGTTTGTAAAATCAGTTTTAAATACCTTGAGGGGTGTAGTTTCTAGAATGGGGTCATTTTTGGGTGGTTTATATTATGTAAGCCTCACAAAGTGACTTCAGACCTGAACTGGTCCCTAAAAAGTGGGTTTTGGAAAATTTATGAAAAATTTCAAGATTTGCTTCTAAACTTCTAAGCCTTGTAACGTCCCCAAACAATAAAATAGCATTCCCAAAATGATCGATGCATGAAGTAGACATATGGGGAATGTAAATCAGAAACTTTTTTGTGCGGTAATAATATGTATTATAGAAGTAGAGAAATTGAAACTTGCAAAATTGCAAATTTTTCCAAATTTTTGGTAAATTTTGTATTTTTTTATAAATAAAAATGAATTTTTTTTACTCCATTTTACCAGTGTCATGAAGTACAATATGTGACGAAAAAACAGTCTCAGAATAGCCTGGATAAGTAAAAGCGATTAAAAGTTATCACCACATAAAGTGACACTGGTCAGATTTGCAAAAAATGGCCGAGTCCTTAGGGTGAAATAGGGCTGAGTCCTTAAGGGGTTAAGATGCTTTTGGAACAATATTAATTGCTTTATAGCTCACTAAATTAACTTGCACTTATTTTTATTACTGACCAATGGCAACAGCGCACTGCAGCAAACATGTGGCTCAAAGGTCCAACATGTGAAAGATAATTATTCAAGTACCCAATAAGAACATGAAAAGATCAGCCAACCCATTCAGAGGCTTTATAGCATAATCTTGTCCAAACCAAGCCATAGTATATTGGTATATATGAATAGTCCAAATCCCCCAACCTTAATTCCAATATTTATTCAGAATATTCTTCTTAAAGAGGGAAGCTGTTGTCGTCCCCCCCCCCCGAACTTAATGAATTATGCAAAATAAAACAGTGAAAACATGGATCGCGCATCCAGATGCTATGCTTTGATCTATAACTGCTTCTCAGCATAATTAAAAGGGTTGTCCCGCTTCGCATTTTCATACTTACCTGCTGCAAGCCCGCAATTCACTTTCTGGATTATGGCTGGGGGCGGGCTTCATCTTGATTAAAGTCTTCCACCGGCCGTGCCGCGCGCTGGACTGAACGCGCACGCCGCTGCGCATGCGCCATGGTGCTATTGTACAGTGCGCGTTCGCAGCTCTGTACTATACTGCATAGGAAAAAGTCACCATGGCGCATGTGCGGCGGCGTGCGCGTTCAGGACAGCGCGCGGACCAGCTGGGAGAAAAGGAGTCATCTTCTGCGCAAGCGCGGCCACCGTGATTCGAGTGAAGAGCGGTGGCGTAACCAGGGGAGACCGAATGACAACAATCAGGTAAGTTGGGATGAATTTCTTAAAAAGGGTGGGAATTGGGTAATTAAATATATTTACTAAAATGATCACTGTCAAATCATTAACAGATTTAAAAGTGATCATTATGATGGGAATACCCCTTTAACATCGCTTCTCACCATAATTAATAGTATACAGCCTCTTAATCTATGTACTGTACGTAGTGTACATTTTAATCAAAAATATATATACACCAATTTGCCACACCGGAAATTGAAATAATTACTTGATTATTATTTTTATAAAACAATTCATATTAAAATGTTATATAGTCTTGGTTAGCATGATTGATGGTACAGATGACAGCTAGAAACCTTTACACAGGGGTATATATACATAAGTGTAGAGATGATGACATCACAGTTACCACTGACAATTTGTGCGCACACGTAATTACAATATCCCCTATGGTATGGGGCCACAAACGTACTAATAGCCCAAAAAATAATAATAATAAGTAGTATATAAATGCATGACAGAAAAGTGCCAATAAAGTGCTAGTATATGTTCAATCAAAAATCATATGTGTCCATGTACCTGAATGCACACAGAATATCAGTGTCTCCCCCGCATCCGGACGCGCGTTTCGCCTGCTCGGCTTTCTCAAGGGAAAGGTAGGTCCCCAAAGACCAATGAGCCCCTCTTTTTATAGGTCAGGGATGTAAATCAATGAACTCACCTGCCACTAAATGCTTGCACGCCACAAGCCAAGATGAGCGGCCCAGAACTGCTTAGTGCGCATGTGCTAACTCACAGGAAGTCGTCATGTGCGTTCCACGATGGAACGCACACTTCCTATCAATCCTCTCCCCGGAAATTGTCATATGCGTTCCACAATGGAGCGCATACTTCCTCCACACTATCGTACGGTTACGCGCCCAGTACTCAATATCAGACGTGCCGATGCGTTACACACTGGAACGCAGACGACGGCGGATGCTGCAGATCAATTTATATATATATATATATACATAATATCCAGACATAAGAATGTATAAGAATATATAAACTTAATAAGCATATATATATGGTGCAAGGGAAGGAATAGAAAAGTGCAAAAACCGTGCAGTTGTGCAAGTGCTGAGTGCCCAAATTAAAGTGCCAGTGCAAAATAAAGTGAAAGTGCACAGAATTTTACATATCAGTTCATATTGGGAATATTAAAAATATTGAAAAAGTAAAAATATTAAATGTTATCATAAGTGAAAATAAATGCATATATAAAAAACAAAGTGGGTAAAACCACAATATGCAGTTTTTAAAAATAAATTGCGCAAAAATAGTGAAAAGAGGATATATGTCATAATAGGCCTCCATGGCTTTAATGCCTATGCAGGATACATGAACTTGGATAATTAATCCTTATCCCAGACTCTAGCATCCCATCCTTAATTGCTCCATGCTGATCTTGGTTCACCTTTATCCTTGACCCGGCGCATGCCACACAACATGGGGGGGGGGGGGGTAGAGAGAGAATAGACTAAAAAGGAAGCAGAAGAGTTCATTAGTACCAGTTGTTATAGATTTAAAAAAAATATATAAAAAAAAAAAAAAGAAGGGATCAATGTCCCCTTTCATCTAAAGCAATGCAGCCCTGAGCAGAAACCAATGAATGTTATATCAAGGTGAACAAAAAGTAGATTACAAAAAAGGGGCATAACTAAGACCTTCATTTTATCCCCAAGGGGTGACTGTATTCAATAAGAAAATCCACCTTGCCTCCGGCTGAGCTAGGAGGCATTTCCAATTCCCACCTCTTTGGTCAAACAAAACACGATCTAGGCCTCTCACCTGCAAAAGACGGCCATCACAATTATGATGTTCCTTGGAGTGCCTTGGAATTGTTTTTAATGTTGACACGTCCGTTATATCCTTAGCAGTAGTGTTGAGCGAACAGTTCGCGCATCGTTCGGGTTCGTACCGAATTTTGGGGTGTCCGGGACCCGGACCCGAACCCGGACATTTTCAAAAAAGTTCGGGTTCGGGTTCGGTGTTCGTCGATTTCTTACCGCTTTCTGAAGGGCTGCACAGCAGCCAATCAGCTAGCGTCTTACTTCTTGCCCTAAGAAGCCATCACAGCCATGCCTACTAATGGCATGGCTGTGATTGGCCAAGTGCAGCATGTGACCCAGCCTCTATTTAAGCTGGAGTCACGTAGCGCCGCACGTCACACTGCTCTGACTAGTGTAGGGAGAGGATGCAGCTTCTGTGAGGGCGAGATAGGCAGGAAAAGTCAGCAACAGCACCTAATGAACGGATCGATCTGCAGCTGAGAATCAGTGAACTTCTGCTATTTACTTGATTGCTGGTTTTTTGGCTGCACAGAGCGTTTTTCTGTCACTTATTTTCTGGGTTGATCGGCGGCCATTTTGTGACTTGTGGTGCTCCAGAACAAGCTGCCACACATCCATCAATGCTTCAATACTATTTTTTTTTGCTATATCCTCCATCAGGGGCTTGGCTGTGCTAATTGTCACCCCTAGAAACTCAGGATAGCAATTTCTATATTTTATTAAGGGGTTAAATACAATTGCCCAAATACCAATCCCCTAAATCTGGTGTTCCAGCTTTGGCTAGACAAGCATAATACTGTCTGCTGTCTGGCAAAGGATAGATTATATTCTGGGGTGAAATTCA